>PVJL010002910.1:0-37428 GCA_004026885.1 Lyroderma lyra
AGAGGAATGGAAATGAAAGAGGAGAGAATGCTCTAGAGAAAGAGACATTTGACTCTAAAGATACTTGAGCTATATGGAAGAGAAGGGGTTGTTTATTCTGCTGTGGAAATGTTTCCTGTTTGAACAGTAAGACACAACAGAGTGTAGATTATGCATACTGGCCCCATGCCTTCTGAAGCCCCAAAGGGTGTAGTTAGTACTGAGAAACTGGAGGTGAGCACAATGCCAGGAAAAATTCACAACTAGCTTTGGCTCTGTGAATGAGCATGGGCCAAATTAAGAATGCCCTGGCATTATTTTTCCTGTCATCCAGAGAGATCCAATTCATTATGGTTTGCATTTTTCCTTTCACATACAAAAATCAGCTAGCTGACATCATTTGAGCTCAGCATCCGGAAGCTGCCATTCACACATGTTTTCGGTCCTAGGCAATGACAATCTGTTATTGTACTAACACTTCACCATTACCAGTTTTTAGAAACCATTCTGCCCTTCTAAATGCTAGGCTTGAAATCAGAATCCCCTATGTTTGGTTTTCTGAAGAGGAATTGTGTTGATAATAGCTATCATTCCATCGTAGGGACCACATCTAGTTTTGCTCATCACCTTTACCCCAGTGTGAAGCACGATACTGGATACTGGAGTGTTCAAGAAGTATGGCAGAGTGGCTGCTGGATGAGCTACCACTTAATAAACATGTTCTAGGCACTGTGCTAGGTGATTTAGGATATTATCTTATGTAATTCACAACACGGTTAAGATTGCTTCCAGATGAGGAAAACACAGGAATCCAGGTTTAGAGAGCACCATTAAGGAACTTGCCCACATTTATAATGTTATTAAGGGGAGTCGAGGTTTATGAATCTTTGGAGCCTATGTTTCCAACTAGGCATGAGAATGCCAGGAGATGTTAGAATCTCAGAATCTGCTCCATTTCTGTTTCTGAGTATAAAACCAGAGGTTGAGGATGGGACACTTGGGGGAATTTTCAAGGAAAGCAGCTCAGTCATAGAAAAAGTAAAAAGACAGTTTTCAGCTTTTAGAAGATTTGTCTTCTTCACTTAACTTCTTTATTGAGAGAATTAAATAAAGTAGTAAGTGAAAAAACGTCGGTATTTATAAGTTCAGTTCCACCCACTTATTTATAGAGTGCTCCCTGCCCCACAAAAGCAATATAAAACCATTAGTGCACATATTAATAAACACCAACAGCCAGCAGAGGAGCTGTAGGGACAGGGTAGAAAGGACTTATATTAGGAAAGGCTTATTGGGAGAAGTGAGTTTTCAGGAAGTTGAAAAACACAAAGGGGGAGATAATCAGAGTTGGGAAATTGTTAAAGGGTATGGCAATCCAGTTAGCCTGCCTGAAATAACAGTTCTCCAAGCAAGAGAAATGAGCAGTGTGATGTGACACCAAGACATACACTGTAGAGTGTGAGAGGTGGTGTGAAGACTCTGGATTTGCTGTGTTCGGTATCTCTGTAGCTCAATAAAGACGCAGTTGAGCCTCCGGCACCCACAAAGTACTGCATGAAAATGGCATTTTATATAATTTTCCTTCCCTCCCTTCCTCCCCCCTTCCTTCCTTCTTTCCTTCCTTTCTTGGAGAAAGCATGGTGTGTAAGCATGGAATCCCATGGAAATTCAATTTGTTTAAAGTCCTTTTTATATCAAACCACTAATGCTTGGTGCACATTTTCTGACACTGAGTCTTAATATGTATTGTGATAAGCTGCCCTGCAAATTGCTGTGAAAGTGAAGATGGTTCTTCAAGTATGTCAAATAGTCATCATCAATCCTGAATAACTGATGGTGGCTGCCTAGAGCATGATGTTGAGAATTCTGAGTCAGAGTCTGGGCTCAATGGGAAAGAGTAGCAATGTCTGTGTGGGCAGGGGAAGGGAATGTGTACCACATACTTGGACCCACACCTGCTGTGGTCCATGTGAGTTTTCCTGCATATAAAAGGATGTATTGTAAATGCAGTGTGTAAGTTGAAAGCTAGTGACTTCCTAGGTTTGAGTTGGTGCTACTCAGGAAATTAGGAAGGACTTGGTGATAAGGAGCTTGATTCTTGACGTGGTTGCTATCAGGTTTTCTTAGAACATCCTGGGGAGTACATGCCATAGGCATTCAAAAATGTGGAGTTGCTAAGAGATTGGGATTAAATGTGGATTAAAGGTGTAATGTATCCATTGGTGGTAATTCAAACACTACACTAAGGGCTACAGAATATTTGTATGATTGAGCATGATGTCATAAAGCAAGGACTCACTTCAATTTTATTATCCCAGGGGTGTGGGGAAGAAGAGGCAAAGAGGTAAAACGGAAAAAAAAAAGTACTTAGAAGAGTGCTTCTAAATAAAATACAAGTGAAAAGTGTTGATTATTTTCTAGACTATTCCTAAGAAGTGGGTGAGGCAGGAATAAGAATTGCTGGTCAGAGGGAACAACCAAGATCTTTCACCATTGTCATTAGAACCGTAGGGATATTACGAGACCTGTCATTAGTGATTCTGCCACTGCTGAGGATTAAATATCAAGAGATATGAGAGCAGCAGTCACTGTTTTCAAGAGTCACATAAATCAATTGGCATTTTGCAAGCGAATGTGTTAACCCCAGCAGGGCAACTGCACTGTGGAATGAATGCTAGGCATAGTTCTGTGGCTGCCACAGAAGCCTTTGAAAGGTAATTAAAACAAAGCAGGAGATAACCCCATCTGGCTCCCTGCCCTTTCATTACAGGCCCTGATGTTACAGTGACCTTATTTGGGCTCACCCCCAAATCCCAGCCTTACTTCTTCAGCTAGTCTTAACTGCTGAAGGAATTGCTTGATCCAATTTAGAAAATGGTTCTTGCTTAAAGTCAATACATAAGTAATGAAGAGAAAAGTGGGGGTTGGCTGCCCAAAGGCTGCCCACCTGTGTTGAATGTTCCCATTCAACACAAGGTGGGGAGCCTTTGGTTGCTCAGGGGTCGACACAGTAACAGTAAGGGGTCCAGCAATTTGCTTCTTGCTCTTAGGCCAAAATGTATGAAATAGGAATCACCATCAACATTCAGTTTGGGCGATGGCCCTCTGCATACCAGCACCCCTCCATCCTGGCATGGGCTTTTTGGCATTTCCATGAAACAGATAGATCTCCGTGGGAGTGAGGGTCCCAGCAGCAGTGCTGGTAGAACACATTGAGGTAGAGTGGGAGAGAGCAGGAACAAGCTCACATCTGCTCTTGAAAGCAGTCACCCTCTCTGGCTGGATGCAAGCACTCCTGGAAGGCTGCGAGGCCAGTGGGCCAAAGCTTAATAGGAAAACAGCAGCGATTTGTCTCCACTGCTATTTATGTTTCAAGCGCGTGACAGGCTGTCAGTGCAAGTGAGGGTCGCTAAATTTACTGCCTTTCAGATTACTGCCACAGTCTCTGACTTGACAAGTCATTTCATTTAGAAAGCACTGCATGGGGATGTTTCCTCCACTTCTTTTTAAATAAAAACAAAAGGGTAGAAAAAGGCCACCACAGGGGTTTAAATGGTTGAAATGAAGAAAGCCCCAAAATACTATGTTAGCATGATAGGAGGGTGCTATTTTTCACAAACTCCCTTCTAAAGTGTTAAGTGAGGGAAAGGGATACCCCAAAGTTCTTGGTTTGACTGATTTGTGTACTAAATGATAACTCTTTTGGGGGGAAGTAATCCAGTGAGTTTTTATACCTGTTGAAATTGAATTAAAGGACATTTAAATGGATATTCCTTCTAAATAACTGGATATAAATGAATAAAACTACTTATTTTTTTAAAGTTAATTTCCTTATCTATTCATTTATTTTTTGAGATCTTCATAAACCAAAGAAGATAACTACAGCCAAAAAGATGAAATTAACCATCTAGGGGATAAAGGGTATAGATATGGGGTACTTCTGAATGCTAAATAAGATTAACAATTCAAATTTTTTTAGCATAAATAAAAAGGCCTAAATACTTAAAATATATATGCCAGTTGATTGTGATCTGAACAGTTGAGCATGGCTTTCAAGTACTGTTATAAAGAGTAATTTGATAAATATCAATTGCTACTATATGCCAGCCAATAATTTCAATAGGAAGTACAAGAAATGGAGTAAGTAGAGGAAAGATATTCCTAATTCTTATAAAACTTACATTCTCATCAGGGAAAAATAAATACAGTTAAACAGCTCTAAAAGGCTTTGACTTTATTTCATGTGAGTGGGAAATGGATTAAAAGATTCAGGAATTATACTTAAACTTTGTCTAATAGTTTCTATTAAAAACTATTAATCATATTTCCTAAATGATTTTAAATGCTAATCCTATTTACAACTTGGTTTGTTTCTTGATTCTATTTCTTGATTCTATTTGTCTCTTCCTGGGACAGTCTCCAACTATTTTGATTACATTAGCTTTTTAATATATTTTAATTAGGAATATGAATAGTCATTTCTCAGAATTATCCTGATTGGTACCATATATGCTTTTTCAGATGAATTTTAGAATTATCTTCTAAATCAAAGACAATATTCAGACTTTTGATTGGGTTTATACTGGACTTAGAAGTTAATTTGAACAGATATAGTTTTATAATTTTAATTCTTTCTAACCAAGAATAAGATATCACATTTAAGTCTTCTTTAGTCATCCATCAATTGTTTATTTTTCTTATTAAATCCTGAGAATTATGCATTAAGCTTATTTTGATATTTTTAATTTATCTTTTTATTTTTAGTGAATAGAGTTCTTTTGGTCATTATCTGACTTAGTCATATTTAGATAAAACATAGTTTTCTGTCAATACTACAACTACATTTTGAATTATCTTTTTCTCTTATTGTTGCTAAAATGGTGTTGAAACAACATGCTATTTCATTTAAAAAAAACCTCATTTTATTCACTAAAACAAATTCAAATGAATCAAATTTTCAAAATTCAAAATTAGACTATAAGAGTACTAAAATAAAAGACAATAGTTTGATAACACTGAAGGAAATATCTTCTAAGCAAGTCAAGAAACACAGAGAACATAAAAAATAAATTTATTAGTTTCACTACATAAAAAAGTATAAATTTCTCCATAGTACAAAACCTTCACCAACAATGTTAATACATAAAGAACAAGATGAAAAATGTACTTATGACATATGACATAAAAGGGCCAAAATACTTAAAGGGTTAATTAAGTCAGTAGGCTGCTCTGACCATTTTGGTAGAGAGTTTGACAATATCTACTAAAGCTGAGGGTGTGTGTATGATCCAGAAATCTCACTGTTATGTGCAGTGATATTTGCAGAAGCATTGAGATAACACACATTATGTAGAGGGTATGTATGAGGTGTGACAATTAAGTTCACGAACTTGCCACTGTGTGCTTACGTTGGCAGCACTGTACGAAAAACTCAGTAAGGTTTCATAACCTCGGCATATCTGCGTCTCCTAGTTGTGTTGATGTTGACATGTGGGGTGTCTTGCTGAGTGGCATTCATTATTGTTGTTGCATGTTTTTGTGTGCTGTTGTGAGAATATCGGAGCTTGAATTAGAGCAATGAACAAACATTAATTTTCTTGTTAAACTTGGCAAGAATGGAAGTAAAATCAGGGACACATTAGTCCAAGTTTATGGGGATAATGCTATGAAGAAAACAGCAGTGTACAAATGGATTAAATATTTTTTCAAAGGGAGAGAAAGCGTCAATGATGAAGAGAGGTCAGGGCGACCAGTAACAAGAACTGATGAAAACATGGCAAAAATTCTCCAAGTTGTGCATCAAAATTATTGGCTAACTGTGAGAAGCATAGCAGACTAAGCGAACATTGATAAAGAAACAATTAGGAAAATCTTAACTGAAAACCTTGGCATGAGAACGGTGTGTGCAATAATGATCCCAAAGGAGCTCATCGATGAACAAAAGCAAAGGAGAGTCGAAGTTTGCCAAGACCTTTTGCAGAGGTAAGAGGATCTTTTGGGCCATGTTATCACTAGTGATGAAATATGGGTGTATCAGTACAACTCTGAAACAAAGTGTCAAAGTGCACAATGGAAGTCAGCCAACTCTCCATGACCAAAATATTTCCATTAGCCCAAACCAAGAGTCCAAACAATGGGGCTAAATGTTTTTGGTATCAGAGAAAATTGTTCATTATGAATTTGTACCAACAGGACAGTCAACCAAATCTACTCTTTGGAAGAGCTTAAAAGGCTGCATGAAAATGTTAGATGAAAACAACCTGAACTTTTTGCCAACTCATGGCTCTTGCATCATGACAATATACCAGCTCACTTGGCACTGTCTGTGAGGGAGCTTTAAGCCAGTGCACAAATAACTGTATTGGAACACCCTCCCTACCCACCTGACTTTTTTCTTTACCTGAAGATAAAGGAAAGATTGAAAGAAAGACATTTTGATGACATTCAGGACATCAAGGGTAATATAACAGCTCTGATGGCCATTCCAGAAAAAGAGTTCCAAAATTGCTTTGAAGGGTGGACCAGGCACTGGTGTCGGTGCATAGCTTCCCAAGGGAAGTATTTCAAAGGCGAGGATAGTGATATTCAGCAATGAGGTATGTAGCACTTTTTGTAGGGTGAGTTCATGAACTTAATTGTCAGACCTTGTAAATTGTTGTATATTAATATAATAGAATACCATACAGCAAAGAAAATGAATAGATGACAGCTAGAAGTGGCAACATGGACAATCTCCCAAACATAAAATCATGTGCAATAAATAAAACAGAATAAATACAGTATAAATCCCTTCATCTGAAAATTAGACAGCAAAACTAATCTATATTTTCCAGGAATGTTATATGTATAGTTGGAAAATGAAAACGCCAAGAAAGAAAAGAATTATCCCAAAATATTTAGCATTGTTATAGTTAGTATTTTTAAGTGTTTACTTACAATGTGATATACTTTTTATATAAATGTATTCACTTAATTAAGAATATTTAATTCATGTAAGGTAATGACATATAGTCGTAAAAAAGATATGTCTATAGAATACTATGCTTAATATAGTCTTCTTCATGTTTGAAAAGTGTATACACACATAAATGCATATATGTGTGCTTTTTAATGCATTTGCTTATATATACACAATGTCTATACAATGTTGGTAACAGTCTTACTTCTGACATATAGAATTGGAAGTGCTAGAATTTGTGGTGAGGGAATTTTCCTTTATATTATGACTTTCTATACTGCCTGAATTTTTGACATAGATCATATATTACTTTTATAGTAGAAGTTTTTAAAAAGTGAAATTGATTTAATAATTTCAGTGTAGGGGAAGGACATACCTACCCCTGTGGCTGTATCCTCAGGGCAGGTTTCTCATAATGAAAAGGAAAATCTCTGAGCTTTATCTATTTCTAGGATATGGAAAGGAGAATTAATAGGGAAATAAGACACCAATACCTAATGACAGGAGGAACAGCAGCAAGGAAGTTGACATTATATAAAATCTGAACAATTCTTGAATTGGCTGGATAATATGGAGTTTTAATGACTTTATGTGGGCAATTCCCTTTTACCTAACCTCCTATACTGTCCAACTGTGGCTATTAAAGAATTACCACCTGCAGACTCAGTCCCTTTTGCTCCAAAGCAGTGATACTTGAGCCTGGCCAATTGTTAGAAGTTCTTTCTCAACTGTTGAGAGGGGTCTGCACTCAGAGTGCTGACCTTGAAGGTGGAAGGTATCTGTATGCATACTCAGATGCCTTTTCTCTGCCTACTCTCTACTCAGTGGCACCATTTTGCTTGACTGCTCTTCAGATCTTGTCCCTGGCACTCAGACTGCACTCCAGTCCCCAGCTGGGTCTACAGCTGAACTAAATCATGAACTTGATCCATCATCTAGTTATCACCATCTCCTTTCCCCCAAGGCTGAAGTTTCTCCCTGCTGCATTTCTGTCACTGAATAGCCCTGATGCAGCACCATTACCCAGACATCTCCAGGCCCTGCTATAGTCATAGCACTCTGAATCTGAATATTCTGAGAATATCCCAACTTGAGTTTCCTTAATAATAGGAACTGAGTCTCACAGGAAAGGGGAGGAGCCCTGAGGTGTGTGTGGTAAGAACCCATCCTTTATCCTAGCACGTTTCTATTTTTATAGTCCTTTAGCCTAATAAAACCTCTGATCTTGCTTTCTTTCTATGAACTTCTGAATTTGTTAGTGGCTTAGGCCCCTGAGGGCCTAACAGGCAAGAACTATACAATTACTTCTTCAAAAGTGTACAATTAATTGGTTCTACATGGAAAACTTTTATGGATAGAGAGAGCAGGTGATAATAGCTGTCATACAAAAATATCAGGGTCAGTATATTTTTTCACATTATGTAGCACAGAAATTTGTATCCCAGAAAGCACTTAAATGTACTCAGTTATTCTCAGCCCTGTGTTGCAGCTATTTTGTCTTGCTCTAGGCAGCTGATCAGTCTGTTTAGAAAGTCTACCCTCAATCCCTTCCCATATCTACCACATAGGGATCTCACTGCAATTACACAGAATAACAATCCAGAGATTTAAACCTGGGACTTGTCAAATGCTTGTTTGAGACACTTAAATATGAAGCATATTGTTATGGATTGAATGTTTGTGTCCCACCAAGATTCATATGTTGAAATCCTACCCCATACGACAATAGGAGATGGGGCCTTTGAAGTGATGAGGTTATGATGGTCAAGCCCTCACGAATGGTAGTGCCCTTATAAAGGAGACCACAGAGAGCTCTCTCACCCCTTTTTCCACGTGAAGACATAGGGCAAAGATGGCCATTTTTGAAAAAAGAAGTGGGTTCTTACAAGACACTAAATCTTTGGGTGCCTTGATGTTGGGCTTCTCAGTCTTCAGAACTATGAGATATAAATTGTTGTTTAATTCACCCCAACTATGGTATTTTGTTATGGTATTTTGTTAGCCCAAACTGACTAAGACAGCTTATCTACTTAGTATGCTATCATCCATTTTGCTTAAGAGTCTCTGGAGTCTATCCAAAGATCATGTATTTAGTAAGCAAGTCACTTGGATCATAATTATTAATGCATTTCCTAGAAATGTTTTCGCTGAAAGGAGACCATAGGTTTTTCTATAAAGACTATAAAAATTATTCTTTTGAACACAGTTTCGATGTATTTCATAAACTTCAGTTAAAAACATTATCTGACACATTACTCAATATCTTTTATAAATAAATCTATGCATCAGATATTTGCAGAAAATAATGTATTCTCAGATGGTATTTAAATTCTTACTATTGTTTTCAAAATAAAAAAGTGTGTGAATCAATGTATTTCCCGTTCACTTTTATTTTGGAAAAATTATGCAAATATTGTGCCTAAACATAATGATCTGCTTATCTCAGGTTCCTGAGAGCATCTATTGCAGTGTTTCTCAAAGTGTGATCCCTGAATCACCTACATAAAAATAATTTGGGAGCTTATTTTGCATGTAGTTCACTGAGCCCTTTCATAAAATTACTGAATCAGAACCTCTGAGGTGAGGACTGCGAATCCACGTGTTTATAAAGTCACCTATGTGATTCTTGGGCATACCTACATTTGGGAACCAGCCATCTGTTCTTAGTAGACTAACATCAAGAGGCACATCCCTTTTCTTCTCTTGGGGGACTTCAATTAACCCCAACTAATAGGTTTATCATTGACCTGGGATCAGGGATCAATCCCATTTTTAGGTCCAGGAAGATTACTGAGAAAATTTAAATCATGATAAGAATCAACATTCTGCAATGAAGTTGACATTCAATTCCCATTCCTAAGCTAACAATTCAGCCTCCATGTCTTGGCACCACTTGTGTCACAGACTGCTTACATGTACTAGGTCATTTATCTATATAGGCATATTATTTTTACTCACAAATGAAGCTACTTAAGTTTAAAAAAGTTAAGAAACTTTCACAAAATCACAGATAAATGGCAGAGCCAAGATGTTTGTGTGATTCTGTTGTTCTATTTCTGGGACACATCTCCAACTGCTCTACCTGTTCTAGACACTCAATTCCTAACAAAAGCCAATGCTGACTGCCTGCTAGCCTGCCTGGTACTCTACACAAAGTCTGGGTCCCAATTGCCAATTGTCTGTTGTCCTTTAGTTTCCTCTCTGTCCTATAGTTCACTGTGTATTACCTGGCATGGTCATTACATTTCCATATTGTAAAAATTACCAAGAATAGATAATTTATGAGCTCTGAAAATTAAGTTTATGAACTTGCCACCATGTGCTTATGTTGGTAGCACTGTGAGAACCATAGCAGACCAAGTAAACATCAATTAAAAATCTTAACTGAAAATCTTGGCATGAGGAAGGTGTGTGCAAAAATGGTCCCGAAGGAGCTCACTGATGAACAAAATCAAAGGAGAATCGAGTTTGCCAAGACCTTTAGGAGAGGCAGGATGATGTTTTGGATTGTGTTATCCATCACTGATGATGTAACATGGGTATAACAATACGACCCTGAAACAAAGTGTCAAAGTGCACAATGGAAGTCAGCCAATTCTCCATGACCAAGAAAGTTCCATCAGTCCAATCTAAGAGTCCAAACGATGTTGCTAACCTTTTTTGATATCAGAGGAATTGTTCATTATGAATTTGTACCAACTGGACAGCCAACCAAGTTTACAATTTGAAAGTGCTAAAAAGACTGCACGAAAAAGTTAGATGAGAAATGACCTGAACTTTCGGCTAACAACTCATAGCTCTTGCATCATGACAATGTACTTGCTCACTTAGTACTGTCTGTGAGGGAGTTTTAAGTCATTACACAAATAACTGTATTGGAACATTCTCCCTACTCACCTGATCTGGTCCCCAATGACTTTTTTTTTACCTGAAGATAAAGGAATTATTAAGACATTTTGATGACATACAGGACATCAACAGTAATATGATGACAGCTCTGATGGCCATTCCAGAAAAAGAGTTCCAAAATTGTGTGAAGGGTGGACTAGGCACTGGTGTCAGTGCATAGTTCCCAAGGGGAGTACTTTGAAGGGGACCATAGTGATATTCAGCAATAAGGTGTGTAGTACTTTTTCTGGGATGAATTCACAAACTAAAATTGTCACACCTCACACATGCAAAGTTGGACAAGAAAACCCAAATTGCATGAAATTTGTTACAAAATCACCTTTGTTCAGTGGATAAACTGTCTATACTCTTGGAGAATGACAAATGGATGGCTGTTGATCTTCTCAAGTATTCAAAGATCTTTTAAGAGTAAATTAATTTGTAAACAGATGACAGATCTAATTTCTTTGGATCATGTTATATAGGATTCCGAACTTTCCCCTCTCTCTGCCACACTCCAGTATTCTGCTTGTGGAGTTACACTGAAATTACATATGATCAGCATTAGGTGTAGGCAGATAAGGTGGTGAAAAGCAGGGGCTGCCTATGTGGTGAGATTTGAAAGGTTGCTGAGCAGGATAAATTGCTTCCAAGATATCAAACTTTAAAGCTTAATTATTTTCTCATTAAGATTTCTTTTGTAATGTAAATATTAATCCAAGTGGTTATACCTTTTATCAGCTAATATCTTAATTCTCAATTAACACCTAAGAGATTTGTTGGCCTGCAGGCAATCAGGTTAGCTACTTGTGGGAATACGGTCTGGAGAATTAGAGAGACTGGAATGGAAGAAGAGGTGGTCATAAGTTCAGATAGCACATTTTACAAAACTCTGGCTTAGTGTGTCTAAATGTTTGAGGTCACTAAGAAGTAGGTAGTAAACACTGAGACAGAAAACCATTCTCACTAATGTCTAAGTCTTGATATAAAATTAGTTGCAGATATGGATAAAAATGCCATGGCTTATGATATTTAAATAAGGTACCTTGGAATAGGTATGAAATACACTAAAAATCTTTGGGTCCATTTGAGGTTATGTGAGGTGGTCTTTTAAACTTGCTGATCCATATCTTCATGAGAACAATAATAGCCAGTTTTTCAGAAGATAATTGGGTAAGTTCTGAGCAGGAGGTCTCTGAATATCTTCAATAAATTGCTAGGCTTTCAAATCTCCTCAACCTTACTTCCCTTGTGTATAATTCCAAAATAATGTTTGTTTCCACAAGGCTAAGCCTGATTATATCAATACCTCGACATAATAGAGACTGAAGCAATTTTAGGTTCCTGGTCTAAAAACACTTGCCATTTCAAGGTGAAAAAGTTAAACCCCTCAGATCACCCTTTTGGAATGTGGTTTTACCTGAAGGCAAACACAAGAGCATTGGCTCTTGTGTAACACTGCCTGACCTGCTATATTTATGGGACCACAGGGAAGATATGAAGGCAAAAGAGTGAGAGGGAGAAGATCTGCAGCAAACAAGATGGCAACAGAGCAGGGCACAGGGAGATCACAGGACAAAATCAAGTAAACCAGAACATAGGGAAGAATAAGAGCAGGAAGAAAATGGTACCAGAATTT
Source organism: Lyroderma lyra (assembly GCA_004026885.1). Lineage (NCBI taxonomy): Eukaryota > Metazoa > Chordata > Mammalia > Chiroptera > Megadermatidae > Lyroderma > Lyroderma lyra. The sequence continues at coordinate 12,462 of PVJL010002910.1, forward strand.
TAACAGCCTAGAGAAGACTCACAGATATCTCCTGAAAAGAAATCAGCCTTGCTGGCAGTTAGGAGAGACAGGGATTTGTTTTGGTTGGTTGAGCCTAAGTCTATTCACATAAAAGGCTTCATTTAGAAATGACATAAAATAACAATGCTAAGAAGTGGTCACCAGTCATTCTACATATCTAAGAATAAGTGAACAGATGAGCATATGATTGCAAAGGTGGCTGGGTACAGGAAAGCATAGAGTCACAAAAGTGTGGAGTGTTTATTCCTGACAATACTGTAATAACTTTAGTCCTCTTTCAAGGATAGGAGAGCCCAAAACATGTGTTTTAACAAATACCCCTGGTCTTGATATAATCTTAGGTGGTCTAGGGGCTTCAGATGTAGGCATTCCATTTAAGGCACTCAGGAATAATGGAAAAGTCTTGTCCCTATTTTTAACTCCTATTATCTAAAGGAGTTTTTACCTAGAGAGCTGTTGAGTACCATCATGTATGAAAGTTACATATGATTACATATGAACTGCATGTGCTGTAGTGTGGCTAATTAAACCTACGTTAAAACGTGGCTTGGTTGAATGACACTAATAAAAAATGATGCAATTTCAAAGCAGTAAGATGCTTGACCTCCCCCTCCCCCAATCTAGGCATTGACTATTGAGAAAATCCCTCTTTGGAAGAAAATAGATGTGTGTGTGTGTGTTAGCAGTAACGTAGAATTATTCCTAAAGTAGCAAAAAAAAAAAAAAATTTCACTAGAGAGTCAAAAATATGAAACTTGACACATTTAAGATGAAGTTTGGTAAAGGGAAGTTTAAAAGTAATTTTATTAAATTTAATAAAAACCATGTAGATTAAACTCTATTTTTCAGAAAAGATACTACTAACTTTTCCAAATTATGATCCAGGATATGGGTTCTCTATATTGTTCAGGTAGCAGAATACCTGACAATGATAATATTCTTTGTCTAACAACAAATCCAAATACAAGAGGAAAAATATTTGAATATGGGATCTTATGATTATCTTATGCTGGATTGTTACATTTTAATTTAGAAAAAGATGATACAGATATTAAAAAAATTTAAGAACTTTTTCATGGGACAACCTTCAATCAATAAATTTCTACTTACTAATATTCCTCTTCTAACAAATTAGGAAAAGAATGTCAATATTCCATCTTAGCTGCAGATCCACTGAAGGTCAGTTTCTGGAACACCAATATTCTTTAGCACATAAATTGAAAACTGTTGATATATTAATAGTTTGCAAAGGAATAAAACCAATGTAATTATAGTTAAGAGAAAAACTAAAATCATGTAAGTTAAAGGGATGAGAAAGACTGTGCTTGTTGTATAGATCAAGTGGTAATTGTCACAAACAATGATAGCCATACGTGAAAAGCCAAATACATCAGGAGGTTGTTTGATATCCTTGGGCTCTTCATAAAGCTCAATCCTTCTACCTTGTGGAGAGAGAGAAAGAAAGAGAGAAAGAGAGAAAGACTATCTACAAATGTTCTGTTTATTAATCCCTACTTTATGAGTGTTAGCTCCTCAAAATAGAAAATATAGTAGAGAATTTAATTTGACAATTGTTATATGCCCAGCACTTTGCTGGGAAGATACAACAAAGCATAATAAGACAATACTGAAAAGTAAAGGGGATGCACAAATTTAGGAAACCATTATATTGATAATAATTCATTAATAATAACTTAAATTTGCTTTTACTGTTGATATTACTAGTTCCCTACTGTTAAATATGATGAATAGTACCCAGACATAGTAGGCACTTATTAAATGTTCATTTCATCTTAGCCTCCTCTTTCTGCCACAACTATCTCCAAGAGTTCTTACCTCTTAGAGTCTGAATAATCTGCTCTACATCTGGTGAACCACATGTAAAACATAAGAACAGAGATTTACACAGATGTATTTCTGAACAAAAAAGTCTTTTATTGTTGGGCACATATATTTATAAGGGAATATAGACAGACATAAAATCTCTTATTATTCATTGATAACCAAAAATGTTTTTGAAAAACATAAAATTATTTTCTGTGATTGTGGTTTATTCTTTTCCAAATTTCTTTTACGTTGAAACTAATAGAGGTGCATAGAGGGGTTGGCAAACCATGGCCCATGGGCCAATTTGATCTATTGCCAAGGTCTTTTGCTTGTTTGTATTTGCATTTTTAAATGATGATAAAGGAAAACAAGAGCAATGTTTTGTACACATGAAAACTACAGGAAATTCAAATTTCAGTATCCACAGTAAAGTCTTACTGGGATACAGCCATACTCATGTATTTACTTACCATCATCCACCAGGTGCTATCAGCCACAACTGTGGAGTTTAGTTCAACTAAACTGTCTACTATGTGGTCCTTCATGAAAAAAGTTTGGCAACCCCTAGTATAAAGGAGCAAACTAACATGCAAGAACTCATTTCTCATTGGGCTGTTGTGTTTGCCATTTTTAAATCTGGGAATATGGTAGATGGTACCAAAATTGCATTTTCAAATAATTACACTATCAATATCTGAGTCCACTTTCATTTTTAGGTCATCCTAAATATTGTTCGAAAGCAGCTGTTTCCAAACTAGGAAGTCACCTAGGGAAGTCCTTAAAAAGGAAGATTCTTAGGCTCAATTCCAGCAGTTCTATTCTAGTATGCCTACGGTGAGCCCTAGGAATTTGCATTTTAACACTCCAGTGGTGATTCAGATATATACTTTCACTGCAAAAGCATCCCAAAATTTTCATAAAAGCTTCAGGAAGCCCCAACTCACCGGTTCCTTTGCTCTGGCCTCAACAAAACAGCCACAGTGTAAAGAAATCTTTAAAGGCTCTGGCGATAGGTATAAACTGAACTACTTGAGATTGCATCCTGAGACTTCCTGGGGAAGCGATTGCTGCACTAGCTGTGGAGCTGCTCCCAGGAGAAATGCAGTAAAAGTTAGAATCAGACTAACAGCCTTACACTCGTTTCTTTCTAAAAAAGCTGAAAAGGCCCCAGGCACTTCTTTTGCCTGCTGGAGAGACGGTGATCACAAACCTGTAAGGTGCACAGCATTTCGGTTCCCACAGTACAGAAAAGCCATTCTATGAAATCACACATAAACGCCCAAAAACAGGATGGGAGAGAAATGCGAACAAAGCAGTCATGGAGCTTTCAAATGATGAAACTAGAAATTATATTTCTAAGAGTTGAAAAGTTTTGTCCTCTGAGAGTAGCATTATCTCAAATTCACAATAAACCTGTTTTATTTTTATGCTGGCTGGGAGTTCTTTAAATTGATGGACGATAGAAGAAATGGCATGACATTCTCATAGGGACTGACAGCCTGAATTATCACATGGTTTAGATCCTGAAACATAGAGATATTCATCCCTTCCCCCTTTCAAATTGTCCTCCTTGCCCTGAGTCAAGGCTCCAGACTAAGATTAAGTTTATTCAGCAGGGACAGAGGAAAAATGGCTGCAGGGAATCAAAAGACAATCATCTTTAGAAAGGTGCATCCCTGGGAAATCAACCTTACCATTGAAGATTCCAAAGGCCCCAGAAGGTCTCTGGAAAGGCAGAGAATTAAAGGAAAAAATATTAGCAGTGAAGTGATGAAATAAAACATGGTAAAAAGACAGGGTATCCCTGTTGAAATTGTTCCAGTGAACGAGAACAATTCCACCCAAAGAAAACGATTGCAAAAGTGGTTGTGTGTGTGTGTGTGTGTGTGTGTGTAGAGGTGGGGTGGGTTGCGGGGAGAGAGGGAAGGTGAGAGACAGAGATGTCCAACTTCCTACTGCTTTAAGTTTTTCTCTGTATATCTCACCGGAGGGTGCCCAATTGCCTGAATTTCCTGGGACACTGTTGAAGCTTTCTAAGAGTCTAAGAAGAATTAAACATTTATGTGACTGAGCAGAGCGGGAATAGAGTTTGCATTATACAGGCTAGATGTTTCTGGCTTATATAATGGCGTACACTATAAATCCCTTTGCCTCAGGACATAAAGTGATCATCAACTGGATTCAGAAACATCCCTATACCTGTAGCAGAGGGCCTTGTGGGACAAGATAGAGTTACAAGCTGCATAGAACAAGTGCAAGGTTTGGCTGGTATAGTTAAGAGAAGGATGGTTATAAAAAAAATTAAAATGTTCATGTCTAGTTGTCATTTAAATTGCAGTATCTCCCTTTTTATGTCCTTTTTTCCTTCAAATTTCTATTGATTTACATACTCAGTTATTTCTGAAATACTGAAAATGAGTGAAGAGGAATCAAACATAAATACAAAGATAAAAGACCCCACAAGATGAAGGAAGAAGTGATCACATGCATAATTCTTGGGTGGGTTTGTGTGTGTGTGCACACACATGCAGAAGGTGAGGAATCAAAAGGATCTCTAGTGTTCAGTACACTTTGTTGTCTCCGTTCTCCCAAATCAAAGACATCTAAGTCATTTATCCTTCAGTGCTTGGAATGTCCTCAAGAATCCCCTGGACAAGTGGGATTTTTCCATCTACCACCTGTAGACATCTACTCTAGGTCTCAAAAAATTGGCAAGGGCAACAGAAGAAGCATCAGGGATTGAGAAGAGGGACCCATAGAGGGTAGTGCAGGAGCAAAGAGGAAGTAGAAGTCCGTAGAATGGAGAGGAGAGTTCCATGAAAAGAACAGTAATGAGAGGTGGGAAAGAAAACAGATTTGAGATTCTTGAGAATGGTAGAATGGAAAAAAAGTTTAAGTGGTGTAAAGAATAAAAATAACAAAAGAAAGAAGGATCCCAAGCATTTACTGAGTGAAAACTATGTGCTAAGAACTATCATATGAATTATCTTATTTAAACTTCTAGAAAAGGTAATACAAGTCTTATTATCTCTCCAGACGAGGGAACTAAAGCCCAGCGTTGTTGTGTATCTGGCCTAAGATCACACAGAGTGTGAGAGGAGCTAATACAGGTTCACCAAATAAATATTGATTGAGATATTGATTGAGAGGGTATTATGAACCATGTTCATGTGCTAAGCAATTCCACACATACTACTTTGTTTAATTCAGAACAATATAACATTATGATACACACACACACACACACACACACACACACACACACCCCATTACTATTTATTGATGTGGAAGAGACTCAGAAATCTGAATTAATTTTTCAGTATCCTAAAGCTAATAATTGGCAGAATTAGGATTTGAATTCAGCTGTAGCTATCTCTGAAGCCCATGCTTTTTAAACAAGAGCAGAATTCTATTTCAGAAAAAAAGACAAGGGACTAGACTGAAAGGAGATCTATGGCTTGAGATAGAAAGAATAAAGAAAATAAAGAGGAAAAAGAAGAAATACGTATCCTAAAATAAAATATTTGGTAATTAGCTTAAACGCTAATTAAATTTAAAACCTTTTTGATTTAGCAAAAGATTCAGAAAATTTATTTTAATACTTACATTTGATTTTTTGTTCATTGTACTTTATTTTATTGTTTTGTTTTACAAAATAAACAATAGTAACACAGAACCTCAAAACTAAATTTAGGGAACCTAAATTTATAGTTTTGCTATTAACTTTGTGCAAGTCATTAAAAAAATCTCAAAAATTCATTTTCCTCATGCACAAAATCGAGTTTATAATACCTTTCTTGACCATCTGATAAGATGCAAAAAGTTCAAAAGAGGTAATATTAATATATGCAAATTACCAAGTACTACATATTTGTAAGCAGACGCATGCAGGTCAGTTTCATAGCACTCCTGTCTTAGGCTGCTGGAGAGTCCCCCATCGTGTTTCTCCTTTGTCCCCTGTGCAGACCAACCCTCCCATTCAACCTTCCACATAGAAGTTAGTCCATGAAGGCACAGGTGCCCAGGAGCTCAGCACTACTCATTTGCAGAATTCTAGAGCCCGTGTGTACTTAGAAATATCTTACATTCTGAGCTCCTGCCATCCTGGAGGTTTATCCTTCCCTCTAGGAGCCCACCCCCAATTTTTATTGTGTATTTAAATCTAATCGCCCTTGAAGATTGCCTCTGAATATTGCAAAATATCAGTTAGTTTTGTTTAACATAGTGGAGTTGGAGTTTTTAGGTTTCAGTGTGCAGATTAATGCACACAATGTGCACCGTCCTTCCTCCAGAGTGTCCTCCACACTCTGTCTTGCTTTTTTCTACTCAACTTTCAAGAACCAATTCAAGTGACATTTCCTTTCTGAAGTCTTTGTCAGCACCTTCCCATCTCCTGCCTCTTCCTCCTAGCCCCTGCTTATAATACCCTATTCTCTACTCCCATTTCTTTTTGGTTTCCCTATTCTTTCAAAGGATTTTGTTTATGCACTTATGGTTGGCTAGATCAGGTTGCACTGCCATCACCTGTATACAGTGCTGTCTCCTCAACTAGATTATGAGATCCATGAACTTAGTGCTACAGGCCTATTTATATCCCCCACATTCATTCATTGACTTGTACATTTCTTTATACATTCAATTAAATATATTATTGAGTGCCTACTATATACCAGACACTATGCTAGGTGCTGAGGAAACAGCGGTGAATAAAACGAGCCCATTTTCACTTTCATGAAGCTTGCCATCTCAAGTGTGTGTGTGTGTGTGTGTGTGTGTGTGTGTGTGTGGTTATTTGATTAAGTCTAAGTTACAATTCTGTTTAGTGTGAAGAAGGCAAGATACCTAGTATGAAAGAAAACATATGCAAGAGAGATTTCATCCAGCTGGGGAAAAAATCACATAAGAAAAAGCCACTCAAGTTGAGATCTCAAGGATAAGTATTTTATCACCAATTATGGAGCCCACAGAACATAGTAGGTCTTTAAAAGAAATGAATGGAGGGTCTCCTCTACTAAAAGAGAATAGTTTAATAAAAATATCTATTATTATTTGAGGCTTTCCACACACATCTATCGATTTTTTTTACATTTTGTTTTCTTATTTTTGAAAGATGCCAATGTTGGTACTCTTGATGTTGTCCCAGAGGTTTCTTAAACTATCTTTGTTTTTTTGTTTTGTTTTGTTTTCATTCTTTTCCTCTTCCTGCTCTTATGATTGGGTGGTTTGTGCTACCTTCATCCAAACTGATGATTCAATCTTCTTGGTTCCTCTAATCTACTACTGATTCCTTCTAACGCATTCTTTATTTCAATTATTGTATTCTTTATTTTTGCCTGATTCTTTTCCATGTTTTATATTTCCATTTTTATGTTTCTTATTTCTCTGTTGAAGTTCTCCTGAGATCACTGAGCACTCCTGTAACCAGTGTTTTTAACTCTGTATCTGGTAGATTGTCTCAATTTTGTTTATTTCTTTTTCTGGAATTTTGTACTGTTCTTTCATTTAAAATGTGTTTCTTGGTCTCCCCATTGTGGCTGCCTCCCTGTGTTTTTTTCTATGTATTAGCTAGAGCTGCTATGCCTCCTGGTCTTAATAGAGTGGCCTTTTGTAGTATGTGTCCTGTGGGGCCCAGTGGCACAGTCTCCCTTTCACCAGATCTAGGCATCCCAGGCATACCCCTTGTGTGGGTTGAGTGTCCTCCTGTTGTTGTTGAGCCTTGGTTGCTCTTTGCACATCAATGGGAGGGACTGACCCTCAGGCTGATTGGTTGTGAAGACTGTCTGTGACTAAAGTGGAGGAGCTGTGGTACAGGAGCTGACACTATAGAGCAAGATTTGCTTTAGCAAGACAGATGCTTGCCCAGTCTGTACATTAGGTGTCTCATCCTTGGAGGCAGTCAGGTAATTCTCTGGCTCAGTCAGAAGTTGGTCTCTGGGTGTGATGGTTCCTAGAGTCCCCTAGAGGGGCCCTGCCACAGGCCAAGTTCAGATATACCCTATGCTGTGTCTAGAGACATCTAACTTGAGCCACAAAACAATCCACTGATGGCTGCCACATGTGCTGGGCTTGGAGGTGCCTCAAGAGACCCAACAACAAACTAAGACTGGCTGTGGGTAGTGCCAGCCTTAGAGGGGACAGGGTTCAAGAAAGAAACAGTGGCTTCTGCAAGCTTCTCTATCTGGGGGCAAGATACTCCTCCAGCCCTTACCCTGAAGCCAGAAATACATTTTCTCCCCGTATGTCTCTGATGCCTTTTAAGCTGCTGCCTCAGCACTGGAGGTCAGAGTGAGTGAATTAGATAGCAAGTAAGTCCATGTGCAAGCTCTTTAAAAGGAGCACCTAGGACTGCAACAACCCTCCAGTTCACTCAGGCACTATCTCCACTGGTTTTCACAGCCAGTTGTGGGGACTTCTCTCCCCAACACTGGAACCCTGGGCTGGGGAGATTTGTGTGTGGAGATCTCTGCAGCATAGATATCCCTCCCAATTTTTAATGGTCACACATGTGTGTGAGACTAGCCTGTTCTGTGTCTGGCTCTGACCCCTCCTACCAGTCCTGAAGTAGCTTCTTCTATATATCTTTAGTTGTAGGGCTATGGTTCAGCTGGACTTCAGGTGATTCTCAGTGATGGTTGGTTTATAGTTTTATTGCAATTCTGATGTGGTCATGAGAGGAGGTAAGCACTACATTTAGCTACTTCATAATCTTGACCAGAAATCCTATATACATCTATATTATTTCAGGTAATTGTCACAAAAAAACATGAGAATACTATTTTTAAAAATTTTTTATAACAACATCAAAGATTATAAATTAGAGAATGAGTGAAAATGCAAACTCTACTTTCAGTCCAAAACACAAATTAAAGATCCTCTTCTACGTATTTTTCTCAGAAGAATCTTTTTACTTTCTATCAGAGGAAGAAAGCTAAGTAATCTTAATCGATCATTTGAATTTATTTGTTCCAATTATATTCTTTATCTTCACTTCCCAACTAGGATTTTCTTCATACCCTAACTCATTTCTTTAGTGGTTGTTATATTTCATTTTAACAAATGTGGTAGGTTATCAAAATTGCTGCACTGTAGCCATAGGTTTATAAATAGAAACCCATTACTAGGGTACAGAATAATTACAATATTATCCTAAATAGCACTATGCAGTATGTCTGTCACAAAGTAGATAGTCAATAAATGATGATTTCTTAATGACGAATCTAAAATAATTTTTCTTTGACAAACCTTTGCTATTGTCATTGAATATTCATTTGAGGGGTCTCTGCCAGAGTTGAAGACTGTGGTCAAAGGATATAGTGAAGCTCCCTAGATTGTGGAGACTGTCCTTGTTGTTCTGACCTCATTAGCATCATTCCCAGGGTTCTTAACTCAATACCAAAAATAGGCCTATGGTTGCATTAAAGGAAAATTGTAGTTCCTCTCTACAGGAGCACACACATTGAATAAGTGCAAATATGAATATATTTTGAAGTAACTTTGCAAAATGTGACCCTGGATGAGCTTTATATAACAGTATTTTTCTTCAGAAGTTTAGGAACAATATCCCTAATTCTGTAAACAGCACAATGGCTGGCTGATGGTACATTTACATAAAGGTAAAATCTTCCCCTAAATTTCACAAACAGGGGATTAATTTTTTTCCCTTGCATTTTAGTTCTTAGAGTGCTGAGAAATTTCTTTCTCTTCCAAATTATAATGAGGGGGTCTGTTCAGGAGATTTGTCTCTGTAGCTAATTTTTAATGCTAATCGTCAGTCATATGGTGATCTCCATTTTAACACCCCTTCTGATCCACATCTTTTGCATGAATTATCTGCACTAGCCCTGCAGAGGATTTCAAATTCACTCAGTAATGCCTTGAGCTCCTCATTCACTTCCACTAAAAGAAATGGTTCTGATAAAAAAAAGCAAACTATTTTTTGAGGTGACAAATGATACCTATAATGTCTAGAGCATTTGTTAGCTTCACCTTGATGAAGATAGTTTCTATCAGGTACTTCATAAATACTGACCAATAACGCATTCACACTCACTAATCAGTATGCTAAGAAATGAACATGTGTTGGTAGTGTTTAATTTAACTGCAAGGGGGACCAAGAAGCCAAACGCTTTCTGTCAGAGTGTGAAGTTACTACTGATTTCTCTCTTACCCCTTGGCACTGTTGATTCGGTTTCTGCTGCAATCCTGCCCCAGGTTCATTGTCTGGACCAAGAATCCTTCATCACAACCATTTGCAAAGTGACTTCATCCACATTTCTGTCATCACGATCTCATTCTTAAAAATCTCTCCCAGGACTTTCCGTTAACCCCTGCTTCTCATTTTAATCACCCTCAACAGTTTTACTTGTCTCCGTTCCATTCTATTTTTCTGCCTTTTTTCTTTTGTCCTTCTTTGTGATCATAAACATGTTAAGAACAACATGCTGGGATTCCTTAACACCGTATCAGTCCTGGAGTTACAATTCTGAAAAGACATGTTCCCCACTATTAAAGAATTTAAATTAAATTCTTCTTATTATAGTTTTCCTTCATTTTATCCACACTCCCTTCCCTCCCTAACTCACCCCTTTCTTTTCTGGAAGCCTTCCAGTGATAAAGCAGAAGGAGGCAGTCTGAGCAAGGTTAGGCAAACACAACAATATTATCGGAATAAGTAACATATTGCTCATTAAACATTTAAAATCAACAGTTGTTCGCTCGATCTGCCAGTATTTTGAGCAATGCCAGTTTTACTGCTAGGTGCCACTTGGCTCGAGCTGCTTAATTCATGATTTGTGAACTGACATCCGGGATAACAAAACCATATTCCAGTTAGGATTTTGCTGTCAAGAGAAAAGCTGAAATACCACAACACAAAGCTCTCTGTTTCTCTCTCACTCCTTCCCACCCTTCCTCCTACCCTCATGCCTCTGCCTTCATTCCAGAAACAAATGGATGTGTTAAAACAGTGAAATGTGTTTGTGGAAGATAAATAGTTTATCTTAAATATACTGTTGTAGTGTCAAACCAAGTCTCAAATACATGTACATATTTTATTCACAGACATAACATTTCAAAATGAGTAGGTGTTTTTTTTTCAAACATTTATACATGACTGCAATGTCTACAGAAAATAAGAAAAGAATGACAATGTAGCTAAGATCGTATCAGTATTATGTGCCGATCTCATCAAGAACACAAGCCCAGAGTGCAGTGTTTTGTTCTATAAAAGGCAGCACTTTCCAACTGGCAGCAGAGGGAAGACTAGATTTTTAACACATCCTTCTCTTTTCTCCCATTTTGAAGTTCTGTTTTTATTTTCATTTTGCTGCCACAAACGTATCACTTTGTGGTAAGGCTTCCAATCTTATGGTCATGCTCTATGTATACTTCAGCAAGGGAATCTTTTCATCAGTTGAAGCAATAGTAATGATTACGAGGCATTGTGCTATTTGGAGGAGGGGGTTACAAAAATAAATAAAATTTGGCTCTCACTCTTAGGCAGATCACAGGCTACTGGAGACATAGTTAAGCAAACAAATGATAGTGACATGTAGAAATAAGTGCTCAAACAGAGGTGTTTTGATCTTCTACTGTAGTTCAGGCTTTTAAACTTGATGGGACAGGATGTGTGCCATCAGGCCAATGAGATCCATGTCCCTGAGTCATACTCAGAGGCACAGCTGTTCTTCCACATGTAGGAGGTATGGGGTTGCCAATGCTGATGTATTAAAATGATGATTCTCAGCATCCACAGAGTCATGAAGAGATAATCCTGATTTAGAAGGGAGAATCTCACAAGGGAGTGAGAGTCTTCATGAGTGTTTTCTCAAAACAGTAGTGTCTTAGCATGAGACAGTCTATTATTGATGGAAGGGGAGCAAGGAAAAGGTGATGGAAGAAACTTTGCACCAAGCCTATTACCACTGGTCATGGGGTACAATTTTGTATTGAAAGAACACAATGATGAAGCAATTTGTTCTAATTATAAAGAGTGACAAACAAGAGAGAAGCAAAAGAATGCAACTGCCTCAGACACTGTTAGCCAATAAAAGATTTACTTGGTATTTTGAAGACATGATATTCTAAATTGAAGTGTAATAATAATAATATTAATAATGATGGTACATGTCAACAACTTCACAAGTAATTAAGAATTACTAAGGAATGAATGTACATGTGTGCCAGTTAAAAAGGATCTGGTGAATCCAATTAGTTTTGGTGAATTCCAGGGTCAAATTGAGTAGCAGAGACTGATGCTTCTGAAGCCTTGGTATTTGCAACATTGCAAGTTGAATACATTAATCCAAACCTGAAGTACCCACATCTCAAATCTGATGAAAGTTACATGACAGTGAACTTATGATAGGCCCTAAATAAACACTCTTGTGCCTTTGGAGCTGCAGGTTCAGTCAAGTTTGCATCACTATTACTATTCCTTGGGCTTACAGAGGGCAAATTTTATGATTCAAGAAGTACAAATCCACTCAAGCAGATAAATGGGTTCAGATTTATTGTGAAGATGCACTATTCTACCCTTTCCTGCTGCCTATGACATAGGTCCACAAATGTGTGCATTTAGCAAAATTAATGGGAATTGTCAATTTGAAATTACCCAAGTCATTGGATGCTTAGCATTATCATAAATGGGGAAATGAAACCCAAAGACAAAGCTCAAACTTTATAGTGTTTAAAACATTTCAAATTCCACCTTCATCACCGAGGCACTTATTAGTTACTATTAGGTGAAAAAACAAACTCACCTGGGTTTTATGTCTCTTTAGAGCTTGTATACACTAGTTTATATTGTTAATAATACATTAAAAAGTTGATATTGTAAGTAGAAAGAGGACATGTCATTCCTTCACTCACCCATTCAACAAATATGTCATTGGTGCCTATAATATGCTGCACTCAGCATGGAACTCCACAAATACAGGGCAGGGTTCCTGCTCTTAAGGGGCTCACATTTGAGCGAAAAATTTAAGACTAGACAGGAAGACCTGAACAAGTGAGAACTGGCTGGTTTGCGAAGCCAATGCATAGATGAAAATGACATCTCATTTAGAAAGAGGCCAACATTTCCAAAAGAAAGCCCAGGTAAAACTAAGAGCCATGGCAGATGAGGAACAAATACAATCTTTTCTGATCCTTCATTGAAAAAGACTTTATAACAACCTATGCATCACAGATAAAAATGTTTAACTTGACTTTAAAACACTAACATAAAACATAAGTTTAGAACTTGTGAATCTAAATTCATTGAATTCCAGTTTTTTTAAATTCTAAGTAAGTGTAAACATTAAGTCACATTAAAGAAACACATACATAAAAATAAATTTAAAAGCTCATATACTGATGAATATACTGATGACCACAGATACCCCAAAGACAAACTCTAATGCTTAGGACAACATAAATTGGGATGGGTGCCTGGATATTAGTGATTTCTCTGGTGACCATTTCTGTGGTATTCGTCTCTGGACCGGCTGATTGATCCAAGGGGAGAGAACTATTTAAAGTTAGACTAATAAAACTCTCTCCTAGAAATGTAAAACTTGAACAGGAGTCTCAGAATGAGATGATTTCTTAATGGCATCCTGCTACAAAGGAAGTTCTCAAACATCTCCTCCTTATAAATGAGTTGCCTTATTTTTGCCTTACCAAGGACATACTGTTCAACATTTCCTTCAAGTCTGTAATTTATTTCCACAAATTTCTAATAAATTGTTTTTTAAAAACTATGTTGCATCAGTTAGTTTCTGCTGCTTACCACTAAAAGGCATTGACAGAGATAACTACTTGACAACTAACATTTTCTTTTGAGATACTCAGTCTTTATAAAATCAAGGGCCACAGTGATATGTTCTTTTTTTAATTAAATTTATTGGGGTGACATTGGTAAGTAAAACTGTATAGGTTTCAAGTGTATAATTCTTTAATATGTCATCTATCTGTTGCATTATATGCTCACCACCCAGAGAGTCAGTTCTCCGTTCACCACCATGTATTTGATTCTCTGTCCCTCCTCCACCACCCCGCTGCTCCTTTGCCATCTGGTCACCACTAAACTGTTGTCAACATCGATGAGTTTTTCTTTGTTTGTTTGTCTTGTTTGTTCATTGCTCTCAGTTTTATATCCCACACATGAGTGAAATAATAGGTTCTGGGCTTTTTCTGACTTATTTCGCTTAGCACGATACTCTTAAGATACACCCATGCTATCACAAATGGCAGTATTTCATCTTTTCTTACGGCTGAGTAATACTTACCAAAACTTCTAATTCAGTGGGGAAATCGAAGGTCAGGATGATGAGTAAAGTTTATGTAATCACCTAGTAGCAAATGGAGACAGTCAGATTTCTAAATCCTGGTTAGATGGAAGCCTAAACATCTGAATTCTGCTGTGTTAAAATAGCATATATGATTTCTATGTGCCATTTCCAGTGAGATTGTTGTATTTTCACCCTAAGTTATCCATGTTGTACTTGAACAAGTGACAGTTTAATAGTCTTACCATTTGCATTCCCAGATGTTGCTGCTAAAGTTGGCTGTAAACCTGTGTGTTTAGGAGAAGAATTAACACATAACCATCGCTCTCTGTCAGGCTGGGAATCCTTGAAAACTTTAGTAAGTTGTCACCCTTGTGTCTTCTACCATTGAAGCCCCATATTGAGCCTGTTTTGAAAGAGCAATCCATATTTGGGTGTGACTTGCCTACCTTGCATTTCCAATGACTGTTTTTGTCAGTTTATAGAACCATTCTATATAGTTTGGGGTCTTGCTTGAATGTGCTTTGTTGGTATGTCTTCTGCTCACCTTGGTTATAGTCTCACACCTCCAACTGCTTACAAACCTTGTTGCGTTGACCCTGCCAATATCAGGAGCAAACACTGGTTTTACTGCTTCTTGACTGGCTGTGTTCTCGGATTTGGTAGTTGCTTATATTCACTTGCTACTTAAATGTGGGTTCTAAAATGACAGTGATTAAACCAGATGGGACACATGTGAAGTATGCTGAGTAAGATTCATGGCCGTAAAGAACAATTGGAAAATATCCAACTCCTATAAAATGTGAAGTTGGTTTAGAGTCAGATTGGGCCATACTCATACCTTCACTCACTTAACAAATACTTATTGATTACTGCGGTTGATGTTTTGGGTAGCCGGTCTAGATTCCTCTTTCCCAGCTGCTGTGAGACCTATGATGAACAGTTTATACCAGTGGTCTCTACTGGAAAATTTTTGGTGGATGGGAGCCAAGAGGTCCAGAAATTCTTGGATTACAACTGACCTGCTCCCAGTGATTAATGATGGACTGATTCAGAAGCTCAACTCTTCTGTCTCAAGGTGAGGCTAGACTGCAGCATTATTTAAAATCCAGAGCTTTGCTATGGACCAGGACAAGGCAAGAAAGCATTTTCTTGAGGCATGCTTCTTTTTGGTCTTTCCCCTTCCCTATCCCACTTCTCTCCTTCTCTCAGGTTTTTCCTCCATAAACCACACACCCTTAAATCCCTGCCCCAGGCTATGTGCCTAAGAATCTTGACCTAAGAAAATTATCTACTTCATACCACGTACTGGGGCTAAAATTTTGAATAAGACATTGTCTCTTCCCCTACGTGCTTAGGTTTATTTCTTTCCTGGATTTCTCCAGACACATTCTGGTGCAAAAATTGCTGGTCCTGTAAATGATTTCCTTGATTCACAATTTCATATTTCTCTGAATAAATACATTTTTATACACCTTACTTTATTTAAGACTCATGCTCCTAAAAATTATGTAATAGAGTTTTTGTAAATGGAATCATATTTGAAATGGCATAGGGGAATATGCTATTAAAACCATTTTTGTTAACTTTTTCATACACTGAATAATCACAAAGTTACTCTACTTTGATATTTGAATCCTCATATATCACATTAATATAAAGAGAAGGTACTGTTTTACTGGGTAATATTTTAATACCAAAGCAATTTATTGGTGTCTTCTCTGCCCCCACCTCTCCTTTACTCCCCCTTCTTAATTTTGGATTACCATTCTTGTTTTTATGGTTGTAATATTATAACCCCAATGTTTCCATGCTGCTGAGTTTACCTTATGCTGGTCAATAAGCTCTTTATTCCTGCTTTCCTATGCAGGGCATGTGGCTGGAGGTCTATAAGCAAGAATTTGTGCATGATATAGGAAGAATAAGACAGGTAGACTGAACAAGAATTTCAGTTCCTAAACCCTCTTTCATCAATTGGCACTGGAAACAAGTAAACCACTGGCTAGGGCTTGGGAATATCTTGATTAAACAAAGAATTTTGTTACACTGTAGGCTGTTAGAACACATTTAGTAAGAGAAGAGAAAAGTGATTTTAAAGGATGGGAAGTGTGAAGGTCAGGAGGCAAGAGGATAAGAAGGCAGAAGGAAGAGAAGAGAGTCCCGGTGAAACTGTGCTTGGATGGAACTACTTAATAACAAGACTGTGTGGGTACTCCATAGGCTGGATGGGAGGGGTATATGATTGGGCTTACGGTATAGATGGCACAGCAGTGTATGCAGATAGTATAGGCATCAAAATCAGGTCCAAAGCATAGTTGTTTAGATCTTTGAGCAAGCACTGAGTCCACATCTGGAGCTCAGTAGTAATCTTGGCTATTCTCTATTTATTCCCCATTAAGCATCCATGTGTATAAAGCAATAGTAGGGTATTACAACTTAGAAGTAAACAAAAAAAATTCTACAAAAACAAATGAGTTAGCATTGGCACAAACGGTTAAAGTTAAAAAAAGTATATTTAAAAACCTCATATATAAGGAGGGAGAAAATAAGTGAGTGAATGGAGTAAAAAATAAATGAGGGATATGACATTAATGATAAGTCCAAATGGCTGAGGGAGTCAAATAATTTCTTAAATTTTATTTTAATAAGAAAATAATTACTATATATGGTTAAGATATAATTAAGTTTCCATAAAAACAGCTCCTAAGAGCAAAGAATAGAGTAATTAGAAATTAGGACATTAACAAATCAGTAATTCTGGGTATATGATGCCTACAATTGACTTGATGGTTGGATATTACAGTGATTGAATTTAATTTTTGCAAAGGTATGACGAAAAAAGAGAACTCTATGTATCCAAAAGATGTAGTAATAACAGGTGAATGGAACTAATCTTCATAATAGGTAAAGAAGACGATTTTGGAGGCTGACTTAAGCAGTTTTCAAAAGGAACAGATGTTCATAGAGAACAATCTTAAACATCAAAATGACAGGTAAGCAATATTATTTTAAGAACAAATGTTAGATATAATTTCTGATAGCTTTAAGGTAGACAGAATTATAAGCAAGTGATAAAAGTCAACATGGGGCAACTCGTACAGTTGAGTTTCAATAAATATGAAATAGATATTAAAGATTCTGATTTGATTCAAATTCAATGTGAAATTAATGCTATTCATTTGTCAATGAGTAAAGAGTCATTATGACTGACTACAGATCTAGTTCTAATAATTTCTTTAGTGGGGGTATTATAAGGTTCATCACGGTACATAAGAATTATTATGAAAAAGTTGCAGATAGCGCTAGATTTAAAGATACTTTAAATGTCAGAGAATAGAAAGTAATGCTAGGAATACCAACACATTTGCAAATATGAACAGAAAACATTTAAGATAAGATATAGCTTAGAAAAAATAAAGTCTCTAGCAGAGGAGAAAACAACCTAACAGACACATATATTCAATAACATGAACCTGGAAATCAGCAACAATGAAAAAAGAACAAGCATGAATGATTGTAAGAAACACAAGTAAATTCTGAGTTACAGAAAATATAAATAAAAGAGTTGTTTTTTTAGCTGCTGAGTGTAAGAAAGCACTTTTCAAAGGTTGAGAGGTAGCTGTAGATACAACAGAGGCAAATTGGATTAAAAAAAAAAAAGAAATGTCATTTAACACTCAGTATGTGCAAAATACTCCCTCTCTCACAAAGAAAGTATATTAAACCTGCAAAATTGAACTGAATATTGTTATTATCCAAATACAAAAATGAGGATATTTACAGAAGAGAAGGGCAAAAGCTAATGAGATGGAGAAGCTATAAGAATGATGCAAACTCAATTCAACAAGTACTCAAATTTAACACCTGCAATGTATATAGTACAATGTGGTTAGTATTCTGAAAGAACAAAAGGTAATTTGCATTTGTCTATTTCTGTTCTCAAGTGTTCTGTTTTTCTTTGGGAAAGAGATTTATATACAACAAAACCTGCTTGTATTCAAGAATTTTAAGAGTTGTTAAAGGTGGCACAGTGGAAAGGACAGTGGAGTGAGCAGGGATCCAAGATTCATTACAATTGTAAGAATAAGTGGTTGGGAAAGATGATCTCAATTCCCTTCTTTATGTTACAATTCCATGGTTTTCAGTTCTAAAGAAAAGACTAGAAGACTAGAGAGGATGCAAAGCTATACCAATTGAGGAAAGAATAATGGTAGATTGAAGGAGATAGATTTAATATGAACTATAGGCATGAGCAGCTCATCAAAATCAAGGCTGGACTCAAAGGAATCATGCTGAGATCAGTAGAGGTCAAATTTGGAAGGTAAAACGTTTTGTTTTATGGGGGGCTAACTATCTGCCACATAGTGCAAGATACGCCTTTACTCATTTAGGTACTTGTTATTAAAAAGAGTATTGGAGACAACTTGGAAAAGCAAGGCTCAAATTAGAACCAAGAATCAAGCAAGCTTATGCTGTAGGATATGGAGCCCGGATGCCAGTGGACCCAAAGACAAGGCTGCCCCATCATCCCATATCATTCAGCCACTAGACAGCGAGCACGTGAGTTCTTAAAGCACCCAATCAAGGGCAACTTTGGCTTTTTTCATCTATGACAGGGCTTTGTCTGCCCAAATATGGCTTTTAATGAAGGATTTCTTTAAAGTCTTTGGCAAAGATTTATTCTTGGAGAGCACAGATTCTAAGTCTTCTCTTCTGACTCAGTCTTTCAGCAGAGGAACTATTTAAAAGAGCACAAAGAAATTACTGAATGACTTGGGTGACTGTATCAGATCTGCCTATTCCTCTCTTATTTTTATTGACTACTTTATAATTTCACTATGTCCATATATTAAAGTATTAAAACAAAAATTATAAGGTAGTTTATTAATTTCTACCCTGTAATACAAAAAGAAGTTAAAGGCAGTCTTATTTTAACAAACACTAAGCAAAACATTGGTAAATCAGATGTGTGCTGTTTATGATACAATGTTTTGTAATAGCTCACAGGCTTCAATTTTAGAGGTTAATAAGGATAAATGAACAAAGAAAAGTTAAGGTGAAATATCACAAAAATATATTCAAAAGTGAAAAATATATTCAGTGGAATCATAGAATGTTAATTGTGGAAGGGACCTTAGAGATTTCATTTAAGTCCTCATTTTACATCTGAGGTAACTGAGACCAGAAAGGTGAAGTGAGTAGTTGACAGTGGCTCCAATTAAAATTTAAATCTTCTGACACCTATTGCTCTGTAGAGTGTTTCTTAAATTACATGCCAATCATCACTAATATTCAAAATGTGGTCTGTAAACATTTTTACTGGTTCATCAGGTAAGTGTGCCTATATAAACATCTACTCTCAATTTCTGTATTTATCTCATTGTGGGCTGTTAACAATTTACCCATTGGAACTGGTCTGTGGCCCACACTTTGAGTAGCAGTGAGGTAAATGACAACATGCACCACTTGAAACTGGAACAGCCAAAGATGGTTATAAAGATGCTATATCCAAGTATTAATAAATGAAGGTACAAAATTCATATATGGTGATGGAAAGAGAACTGACTCTGGGTGGTGAGCACACAATGCAATACGTAGATCACGCATTATAAAATTGTACACTTTTAAAACTATATAATTTTACTAACCAACATCATCCCCATACATTTAGTAATAAAATAAAAAAACAAAGAACACACAAAATTCAACTCTTAATTCTGTTTTCTTCCTTCTGATTTGAAATACCAGTGACATTTTGTTTCTAAATTTTCCCTAACCCAAACTGTTATGCTGCTTTCAGTTCTGACCTTTAGTGTCTCTAGCTAATCTAGTTCTAATCCCCTTTTGAGTGGTTGTCAGTAGCAAAGTGGGTAAGTGGGGCTGGCTGAATAGGCTAAAAGCTCCATCTCCACAAACTCACTTCACTTGTGACTCCAAATGAAATGGAGTTGTCTCTGAGGATGGGATGTCATTTGCAGGTGAAAAATCTGTTATGTTTTCTTGTGTATTTTGGAAATTGGAAACCACCTTTAGATAGTAAGTCAACTTTTTTGTTCAAATTGCTGAATGTTTCAATGCTGCCTATGTAAACAGAGTTCAGCAATAGTGTTCCCTTGGATAAATACGCTCAACTTTAATCATTTTTTAAAAATCATTCCCCTGTGACAGAGGCCTGGTACAAATGCCATGCCCGCATCAGCAATAATTAACATACAAATAATTTTATATGTTCTTGATATTAGAATAACAGTTTTTCTTTGAACCATCTTGACCTTAAGACATGGGGCAAAGTGATAGCCTACATAAAACAGAAATGGCTTTCATAAAAACCCAAATAATTGCTTTATCAAACTTTTAGCAAATTCAATTAATTTCAATGTGGCCATTAATACTTTCTAGTATTATATGACAGCTGATTATGATTAGAGGGGTAACTGTATGACAGTTGCCTTTCTATTTTTCCTTAGACATATTATTTGTATAATTTTATGGTGTCCATACATTTATGCAAGTATCAGATATGGTAGAAAAGCAGCTTGTTTACTTTTATTTTAGAATATAAATCAAAGTAAAGATAGATTTTTTAATAAAAAGCCAAAAACCAAGTTTTGCATGCATATACTAAGTCCACTTCATTGCTTTTGACAAAATGAATAAAATGCTTTAACAAGTATCTGCCATTTAATAATTTCATTTAACTCAGATGTTGCTCTTTTGTTTTTTCATAAAGTGGGACAATTATATTAAATTATTTCATATATGGAGATAATATTTCAAATATGTTATTCCATTTCTCCAAATTGCTGTTGATTTGGGGGCCGGCCACAGGATGTGTTGTGGTTTTCAGCACTACGGACAGAAGCTGAGGCCACCCTGTCTGTTATTCAACGAGTTATCAATTCAAAGGCACTTGTGTGTGTGTGTGTGTGTGTGTATATATATATATATATATATATATATATATATATATATATGTATACACACATATACACACATATATGTATACACACACACACATACATACATACATACACACACACACTATATACATACCCATAATATTTTAAATGACAAAGGAGAGAGTGGGTAGAAAACAGGTAAGAAGTTACAGTAGGTGACCTCAAGGAGATTGATAAATTATGTACTCTGCTTTGTGAGTTGTAGGTGAACTAGGGTCTGTGTCACCTGGCTTCAGTGAGCTTAAGCATGCTCAGTAACCACAGTGAAGTATCAGTTGATATTTCTCAGGTAATATGTACCTGAAGATACACTTTTACTACTGAATCTAAAATTACCTATTTCATGGGCAGTAAAAGAAGCCACATCTCTCATGTCTCAGGGGTCTTCATTTCACAAGGGGGAAAGACCTGAGGCCTCAAGGCCCTATAGATCAGAGTTTTCAGGTAACCATTTGCTTATGGCTGCAGCCACCTGATACTAAAGAGGCATCAGGTAAAAGATACTGACTGCTCTTCATTATTGTCAAAATTTTATCTGAGAAGAAGAGTCATGAATCCTCACTGTTTGTAAGCTGACAATACCAAACCCAGAAAAAATCATGATAGCAGAGTGGAAATTGGAGCAGTGATTATTAGACAGTGTGCTAGGTCCAAGGAATTCTATACTCCTATACTTGGATTGAAAAGTGTAAATATGAAAACCACACAGTTAATTCTATTAATAATTTAATAGTAAGTACCAAATAGTTATTACTGATTCTTATAATGAGTATACCTATAACGAGTGCTTGCTCTGCTTAACCTATGCTGTGTAGTACTCTAAGAACCTTTATTTATGTGTTTCAGCTCATTCTCCTGGGCTCCTTCCATTTTCCATGAGAATAACACATCTGCCCCTGAAGCTGGGCTCCAGCATAAACACATGTAAAGCCAAACTGAACCCAAACCACAACCTTAAGTCACGCCCACTAGACTTGTAGCCTGACGCACAGTTACACAGTTGAGACTAGCCTACATCAGTTAAGACATGGTTACCTTGAAAGTCTCTGAATAAGAGAGTGAATGCCTCTTTTTGAAAGTATAGTCTGATTGTGGTTTGTTCGAATTGTTGTGGCAAGAACTAATTGATACAAGTATGAAGCCTGACTCGCCTAGAGCAATCACTGGCTAACCAGTAAATATTTTTAGGACAGCATAGTGACATTCATCTTGTTATTTGTTGAATTTAGATCAAGCACTGATGGCTAAGAAGGAAAAATTGTCCTTTAATATTCTCACTCAAAACACATACATTTATGAAGATATGTGTATGATTATTTATGCACACAATTCTGTTGATTTAGAAAGCAGCATAAAAATTATTATTCCATTTTTTCTCATCAACTGTGAAATACCACAGCAAGACCTAAAAGATGTAAAAGCTCTTAAGTGCCAATTAATTATCTTGTCATTGATTTAGCTGTACTAAGAGCTACTTCTCCACTTCTCCTAATACATTTATGTTTATCTTTATTACCCACCCAGAACTTTTCAGTAGCTTCTAGTCCCATCTGTTACAAAACCTTTTTAATTTATTTTTATTTTGACTATAGCTGTTAATTACCTCTTTAAAACCTCTCTGCAATGCTACACAGCCTTTGACCTCATGTCACACTCAGTGCTTTTGGTATAAATCATCCCTTCTATTGTTCGGAGTTCCAAGTCTCCCCATTATTTCTCTTAAATCATCTTCTGAATACATTTAAAGAGAAGCAGGGAATACACTCAAAGTGACCCTAGCCCATTCCAATTCATGGTCCACCATTCCACTGAAATACCGCTCTCCTTGGGAATCAGACGTTCATGCCTACTGCCTGGCCTTTGGAAGTGCATACCTTTTCTTCTCGGTGTTTTGAAAAATTCATAAACAACTGTTTAGATTGAATATATTTCTACTTTTGCACGCTCCATTGCCCCTCTACCACCTTTATTTCAGCTGTTTGGATGTTGATTAATTTAGAAAAAAGAAAAGTAAACTAGGTGGCTCAATAAGATTTTTGAGATTACTTAGAATGGAAGCCCTGGGTATTCCAAGCCTGTGACAGGAAAACGTGAGTTCTGAAGAAGAGAGCCACCCCTAGCACTCTTAGGGCTAGGCTCTGCTCTCCACCACATAGAGAGAATAAACCAAGTGGGGAATGACAAGGAGGACAAAGTGGGACCAGACCTTGCTTACATGCTCTGTTGAGACCAAATGTTCTCACTCCCCCTACAGTGTCCCGCCAGTGCCTGTGATCCAGCTGGGTTTTCTCAGGTTCTCCCTTCCACTCTCGGCACAGCAAACTGGAATTACGAGCTTGAGCCTGAGGATGGACAAGTTTCTTTGTGTTGAAAACTGAAATGCAGTTAACTGTCATTCTACTTAATGGAAATAGTGTTCTTTTAAAATTAAGTGTAAAAGCTGACACTGAATGTCTGTATAATGTAAATATACTTAATGCCAGATGTTGTTGTTGTTGTTGTTGTCTGTGTGTGTGTGTGTGTGTGTGTGTGTGTGTGTGTGTACGCACATATGTGTACGGGTTACTAAGGAATGAAACTTGGATTCTGGTGCTCAAACTGGGGCTGTGTTTAGATGAGGTCTAGGAACTTGGGAGGGAGTCAAAGTATAAAGCCTGGGCACAGATCCAAATACAAAAAAAAAATACTCATATTTCTAATACAAACACATCATTGAGTTAAGTCTCAGAAGCTGGTTTTCAGCTCTGGTTTGGCCCCCAATTAGGTATAAATTGTAAATGAAGAAAGTGGCATTAGCGTATCAATAAAAGGGCCTTAGAGAGTGAAACAAGAGAGTGAAAACTGGCATTGACCCTGGAGATTAATATTCTATGACTCTATATGATAATCCTATAAAATGATTTACTTTCTTATTATATCTGAACTCTCTATAGAAAATATACCATCAATAATTCTGTTTAGGCATCTCTTCCAGGTTATTGCCTAAGACATAATTCTAAAAAATTGAAACTATGAAAGAAATCCTCTCCGTGCCCCCATCACTACTAAAACAACGTGAGAAACGTACACATCATATTAAGAACATCTAATATTGCATTTAAATATACTTACACAGAAAGAGATAATTTTAGGTACTCCCTCAGATCTGGCAAGAACATCCTCTTTTGCATCTTTCCCATTTGTTGTTGGTTGCAGATACAGTGCATACCAACACTTGTTTTATGTAAACAAATAAAAAACTCAATAAACAGTCTATCCCTTCATACTTTGTAGCAGTACATTTCCATTTTAATGAGATTTGGATTCAATACAGCAATTTTGATTCTCTTCAAGTTGGTTAAAATAAGATTCTACCTGAATTCCTAAATCTCAGAAGCATTCATAGCTCTATAGACAGGTTCAATGCATGCTCTCTCTGGGACATTTTGCGAACAATTGAACTTGTAGAGAGGGTACTGGAGCATCAAACACCTAAACTTATTAACTTTACAGATTAATAGTCATGCAACTCTACATCATAATCCAACAAGTACAATTTACTTCCCTACTATATCTAAGATCTCTGTGAAACAATGTGGCATGAGTAGTTCAGGTTAGGCATCTATTTCAGGGTATATTAGTACTAATAGTTTGGCATGAGAAAACACTTCACTTTTCAAGCCAGGGATAAGATATTGTCACAGGTAGAAAGGTAGAAGAGGTTGAACCCAAATTATGAAGTCAGTTTGCTTTCTAAGCCCCCTCTTTTCCTCTCTACTGTTTTTCTATACTTCCAAAACATATCTCCTGCTCTTTAGTGCAAAAGCCTTCCACATATCTATCATTTCTTTTTCCCCCAAAAACAAAACAGATAAAAACAAAATCTCAGTAAGAGAGGTGGTGATGAAGCCT
>PVJL010002910.1:37528-133841 GCA_004026885.1 Lyroderma lyra
GAGGGGGTGGGAGAGGAGGGGGGGAAGCTAAATATAAGGGGATGGAAAGAGGGGTCACATTAGGTGGTGAACTTATTATGCATCAAGTTGACAATGCACTGTGGAATTGTATGCCTGAAACCTATGTAATCCTTGCTAACAGATGTCACCCCAATAAGTCTAACAATAAAAATGAATTAAAAAAAAAAAAAAAAAAGAACTCATGTGGAAATGACTGATGAGGTTTACCATATTACACCCCTTCAGAGGTGCTTCCATATGGAAAGAGTTTCACACCAAAGAGATAAATATCTAATGGTGAAACAATGAATAGTATCAGTCTAATGCAAACCATCCCAACTAGTGGCCTGGATCACACAGATGGGACAGGATTTGGTTCTGGGTGTGCAGAGATAGGGAGTCTCTTCGCCCTCAGAGGATCCAACAAATTTGCCCCTCATCATAAGGAGCCCAGTCTATTATGCTCTAAAGATGTCATCATTTTCCATGTGTGCTCTGGTGTGAAAAGAGTTTGTGAGAAGCTCAGTTAATAAGAAGGTAGACCTTTTGCATAAGGAAGGAGTATTTCCATTGTGACACAAATTATGCCACAAGTGGCCCTCTACATACTTTTCTCACCCAACCTCAGATTACTCTTAAGGATGCTTGCAGTTGTGTGAAGAGAGAAGGTCAGGAAGTAGAGGTGAATTTACTGGATACCTAATTTTTGTGTTATGGTGATAGGAATGGCCCCAGTCTTTCTCTTCTCATTTATCCACACTCATTGCTATGAAATTTTGTAGTCTACTCCAACTTCTGACTTTGGGCTCAGCCATAGGACTCGCTTTGAGCATCAAGCTGTCAACAAACATGATACAGAGGCTTAAAATAACTAGCACGTTGTAACTTTTCCTGCTCATGCTCTCTGTTACTGCCATGAGGGAAAAAAAACAAAAACAAAACATGCCTGGGCTGACCTGATGGAAGATGAGAAGACCTGAGTTATTACCAGTCATCTCAGGCAAAGCATTCTTAGATCACTTGAACCCCACAACATATGAGTGATCTCAGCTAAGATCAATAGAGCCATGTAGTCAGCTAGCCCTGATTTATGAACAAAATATGCTGATTGTTGAATAGCACTGAGTTTTGTGGTTGTTGGTTATCAAGCAACAGATAACAGAGAGTCTAATGAAGTTTAAGCTTCAGGGACTGTTACTTGCCAATGCCCCTCTCCAAGCCCCTCAAAGAGGCCTTAGCTGTTGTTCAGTTTGGCCAGATGTTTTGTAAAATTTGTAAAAATATGATATTTTAATCACAATGGATTATAGCTGTTGCTCCTTCTATTCATCTGCTCCTCCATCACGTTTCTCCTAGTTGTAGGTGGCATTGTGTTGGCTTCCGTTATTTTGGGAATCCTGCTAAGTAAAAAGTGAGTTGGTGCTTCACAGAGTTAGGGTGAATGGGATGTATTTGTGGGGCTCACAGTTAATTCCTTGAATAGGTAAGCTATTGTCAGCACCCTAGTATAGGAATACTACCTAGATCCCACTGTTCTGTCGCACTCAATATTGCAGGGACAGAGGTTGGAACCTGAGATGAACATGTCTTACATCACCCAGTGCCAGAGTTACATGAGTAGCAGAGGACTAAGTTTGAAATGTTCAAATCCAGAAGCTAGTGAACAGAACATTCTTCCAAACATCAGATCTGTAAAATTTAAGCCGGGTGGTCCTGCCACTTATGAAAACTATCTGGCAAAATCTACTGAAACATAATATATGTCTGCCCTAGGGCCTGGTAATCCCACTCCTAAGAACGTAACCTACAGAAATGGGTTCAAATGTGTATTAAATCAGATACATGAGAATGTTCTCAGCAGCACTATTTGTAGTACTCCCGAACTGGAACTGCTTCATACCCATCAGCAGTAAAACAGATTTCAAAAATTGTGGTATGTGTGCATATTAGAAAACTCTGCAGCATAAGAATCAACTATCTAAACTAAGAGTATGTCAAAAATCTACTGAGGGAAAGAATCCCAACACACAAAAAGTAATAGAGGTATTCCATTTATGTAAAGTACAAAGGCAGGCAAATATCAGCTACTCTTGAGGGGGTTGTGACTAAAAGAAGGTAAAATGGGGCTTCTGGGGTGCTAATAGTGTTCTATTTCTTGATCTGAATACCTATTTAACAAAAGCATATTCATGAATGTTCAATGAACCATACATACAACATGATATGGGCACTGTTCAGTATGTATATTCTTGCATAAAACACTAGAAAAATTGCAAATAGCAGATTCTGCTATTAGGATGAAAACCTTTCCTTTCAGGAATATGTTTGATAATGCAGTATACATAATTATGAAAATTATGTATCTAAATGATATATTTTATATTATTTTTATGTAAACTGTGTGAAATGACATTTAGCAGGATTCCTTATTTTAGAGAAGTAGAAAGTAGAGTCTGTCACATTTCTACGAATATTGGGCTTGGCAGTAAAGGAAAGTGTTTGTAAAATCCTACCCTATCACTGAATCAAGAAATACTTAAATTTCTTGTCTATTTTACACAAAACACTAAAATCAACAAGGATACTATAAAACTCTTAGTTTGCTACTAGAATGAGAATACTGGCAACATACTGGTTAAAGACTATGGTCAACTCAAAGACTATATTTAAGAGGAGTCACTGTAGAAGAAAACTTGGATTGTCCTTATCTCTTATAGTTCATAGATGAGAGAATCCCAATAGAAATTTCCTTTAACGCAAATTGACAACATCTCTAAGCATCTGAATGACATTGCCAAAAATGGTTGTGAAACTGCTGAACGAACTTTAAAAATGATCAATACTATAATATAAACTTTGGTCATTCATACTAAAGAAAAAATTTAATTACCTTTCTATATAACCTACAGAAAATATTACAAAACTATAGTGTTATAAAAAGCAATCAAAATATACACAACAACAAAAAAGTAGGGATAAAACTGTGAGGGGAACCCCTCCCACCCAAACAGAAGATATATATGTATATACACACACACACACACACACACACGCACACACACACACACACACATATGTATTTATTCATACACATTTAAACTTCAGTCGCTTTCAAAGTACTCTCCATTTTCCACTGCTCAAAACAATTTTTGAACTCATAGATTTTGATGCCTTTTAGAGCGCTTCTGTTATTTTTCGTTTCACTTCTTCTACACTGGCAAAAACGTTTCCCTTTGAGGACTTTTTTTCGTCGAGGAAACAAACAAAAAAAAAGTTAATTAGGGAGAGAATAGAGAGGGTGAGGCATGGTGGTCATGCCATTTTTGGTCAAAAACTGCTGAACACTCAGTGCGGTGTGGACAGGTGCATTGTCACGCTGCACATCGTTCATGTAAATCACCCATCATGAAATGGGCAAGTGCATTGAAAGAGTCTCCAAAAAACATTCACTGAAGCTAATGCAGATTCTCACAACAATGCCAGCTGGTACACTGAGGCAGATGGGTTCCTAGAACACTCACCTAGCAGGGGAAGCCTGTACTACAAGGGGTCCGCCCTCCAGAAGATAATTCTGTTTGGGGGGGTTTCCCCCTTGTATTAGATGCCTATCGGGCAGTTAATTCATAATGATATTCTCTCAATTTTGTTATGTTTATGGTATGTACCGGTTCTTCAAGTTTATAATTTATTACAACTTCCATTTTTTTCTTTAAATAAAAATAGACTTTTATACCCAAATTGTATTCTTTTTTTCAAGAGGACTCCCAAATTCTGGAAGTTTCAGGTCTCCCATGCTGGGAATCATCATGCATATTCTACAGCTGTGTGCTCTAATTGCAGGGCTGTCTCCTCCTTTCAAGCCCCCTTCCACCTTTCATTTTCCCCTGTTTTACTGTCTTACTCTTAATTTAGACAGTCCCTGCACCATAACCTGCATTGAAGAAATGTTTGGATACCTCTTTATTGCACCAGCCTTAGCCCTAGAATTTAGACATCTCTCTTTTCATGTAATTGGACAAAGGTCTATGAGGCACCTACTTCATCTTAGAGTAATCCTGCCCAGATCTCTGATGCACCCAGTGAAGCCCTAACATTTTCTTTATCACCTTAATTCTTTGCTTCTGGTCACTGTCTATCCCCTAATCCTTCCTCCTTCCTTCCTTCCTTCCTTCCTTCCCTCCGTCCCTCCCTCCCTCCCTCCCTCCCTTCTTTCTTTCTTTTTTTTTTTTTTTTTTAATGTGGGTAGTTCTCTGGCTGGGAATTGAACCCAGGCTGCAGCGTTGACAGCAGCAAAGCTTTAGCCACTACACCACCAGGGAACCCCCCACCGAATCCTTCTTTCTGTACTCCCACTTTGTCCCTAGTTGCATGTAGCACCTAAGGGCAAAGGTGAGAAGGCAGGAAATGAAGTATGTGGTAACCATACGTGAGTGTGTCCAAGATCCTCAGGGCTGTCTAGGTGAAGAAATAGCCTCACATGGAAATTCTGTGAGTAAGTTGGGAGACGCAGCTCATTCTATGCAGAAATTTGAGGGAGACGGAGAATACAGGTAAAAATAAGAATTTTCTCTGCAGACCCTCTGATTTAAAACTACCTCATCTTCTGAGTTAGGAGCACTAACTAAACATTCAGATTTAATTCACTGTTCATAACATATGAAAACCACCGATATATGTGTTTTTTTTTCTACAAGTTCAGAAAAAAAGGCTCAAGCCACTGAAAGAAGGATTAATTTGCCTGTAATGAAGCTGACACACAGGAAAAATTTAAAATCAATCTCGTGCTTAAAAGCAGAACAACACTTATGGTGCTTCCATATTTTCTACCTCTTTCCACTGCTAGCTTGTTACAAGAGAACACATATTATGCATATTACCCACAAATCTTTCCTCTATTTAAATTAAAAAAAAGAAACACCATGTTTTTAATCAATCTATTTGCACTTGGCTGTCAAAATTCACAAAGACACTTTGATTTCCTTTCATTATTCTAAGAGAACCAAATGCAGATGAATTTAAAAAAAAGGAATGAAAAGGAAGGCAAATTAAGGGTTAATACACCTTGCTAAATTCAGAGAAATGTAAAAAAATGGAGAACTGTGTTTATCTGTGGCCTTTACAAAAAAATCTGTGCTATGCTTCCTTTCCAATGACAAGTACCAGTATCATCAAGCATACCTACAGGCTTTTGTTCTTTCACTATCTGGTTGTTCTCTGGTTCTTTCTGCTATCTCACAAGGCACACAACTCTTGACTGAATTACAGGGTCCTACAGGCTGGGTAGGACCATTCCTAAGCACTTCAGAGATGTATCATTTTAATACTGTTGGTCAAAACTCTTGGATTGACAGTCCGGAGATCTAATGCTCATCAAAGGGCCATGCAAATGGAGTCAGATAACTCCCAGAAAGTTCCAGGTCCTGGGAGCAAGGTGGGTCCGTAGGAACAGCAGAAGCTCCTTTGGTTACACAAACTGGCTGACAAGTAGAACTTTCTGAGTGTAGTTTCCAGATTTAGCAAAGAGAAATGCAGGAAGCCTGGCTAAATTTGAATTTCAGATAAGCAACAAATCATTTTCTAATATAAATCCCCTTTTCTGGGAGTGCATCAGGAGGGATGCATTTCTTTGAATGGGTCTGTGGTCTGGGGGAGGAGCAGGTGCAGGGAAGTAGTACGGGGTGGGAGGCGTGTGTTTAATCCATAATGAGGACATGTGACAAAGTTGTAATTCCCTCTCAGTGTATTTATTCCTGGCAGAATAAAAATATATCTGTAAGACCATATTTATCCAATATTCTTTGGAACTGATTCATTCTGAAAAGCCAAGTTTTTTGTTTGTTTGTTTCTGAATAGCTGAGGGGTTCCGTTTTTAAGCAGTAAGACATTTTACATTTTAAATTCTTTGGATGTAAATCTTTCTTAAATGTGTCACACATCTATTCCTGCCACTTTAAACAGAAAACACTGCTATTAATTCAACTTCTTTCCATGAAGAGCCAGGGTTATAATTATGAGCATCTATTACTGTAATAGATTTTCATATCTTTAAAATTCATTGAAGGCTCTGTTGGGTTTTTTGCCTTTTAACTAAATGTCCCTATTCTGCTCTGAGTTTTATATTTCCACATCTGCCTTTGTTGTTTTTCTCTCTTCTCCTGGTCAGGTTATTAACTGTTATTCTTCCTCTTTTGTAAACTTTCCTAAATTCTTTCTCCCTCGAGCTTGTTTCTCCTTATCTCCCAAGGTTTAAAAATAAGATAGCCAGGCATTAAGTTCAGTTTTCAGGACTGTGTGAAATTTAAGAGTACCACATTAAGGTCCTAGTGGGGTATCCCATGAAGAAAGTGCATCAATAGCTAAAACAACAACAACAACAACAACAAAATATCAGCTGTCAAAATAAATACCACATAGATATTCCACTCAAATGGATGGCTAGCAAAGTTCCAGGTAGGGGTGGCTATAAGGTGGGCACTTAACCTATCCCAGGTAGATAAATGAGATGTAGTATACTCCCTCTGGATTCTTTTACACAGTGATGCCTGCGAAAAAGTATCACGATGGTAGGAAAAGAAAGGGTCAGTAGCTGCAAGGCAGGTTGTTCAGGGTCTAGGAGACAGTGGACAGTGGGGCCTCCCTGCCCTGTCACAAACAGCATGTGGAGAGGTCATGTGGTTTGCCATTCGCTGGATTATGGGACTTTGTACTATTCATTTAATCACCTTGTGCCTTTGTTTTCTCATTTGTAAAAGGATGTTGATAATTACTATCACGTTTGGGAAGTGAGGGATGTCTCTGCTCATTTTTCTAACCCGGGTATATGTGCGGCAGCGTCTACTATTTTTCCATGCGGTCCACACCTCATTAACCTCAGTAGAAGGACTTCCTAATCAGGTAAAACAGAGCCTCTTTCCTTTACGGTCGTGATTTACAAGTACAGAGTTTTAATGTCTTGAAGACAGGTTTCTGAATTCCACCTGGCACTTATGGGTTTATGGGTGAGGGACCTCCTGCATCCCCTGAAATCACATCCCAAGCAGTGGCTGCAGGTAGACCTCCACGTCCACTTCCAGCCTTGCCCCTGGCTTCTGCCACTGGCTGGGTAAACGCAGACTTAGACTTCCAGATGATGAGGGAAGACGGGGAGATAAGAAGAAGCCTCGCATATGGTTCCTAGCCTGAGCTTCCCAATGGTGTCTCAGCAGAGAATCCTCACACTGGGGGGAGGTGGACTCCAGCGGGGAGGTGTGTGTGTGTGTAGAGTATTTCTCCGATGCTTGTCCAGCTATCCATAAAGCCAACAGTTTGCCCCCTCATTTGGCCAGTTGCATATCATTTTCATATCACTGGGAGGGAGGAGGACAGGACAGCATGAATCTTACCAAATCCCATCCAGAAATCACATTACACTTAGACAATTATGGTGCTGATAGGATTAAAATAAAAGCTTGATACACAGTAGGCCCTGAGCTATTTCTCTCTCGCCCCTCCGTGAAGAGAAGGGGGGAGGGACTGAGTGGAGGAGGATGAAATGGGGAAAGTGGTAAATCATAGTGTTTTCCCTAATAGGGAGGCTGTGAGGAATAACTAATGAATGATTAGAAAGGCTTCTGGAAAGATAAAGTCTATAGAAATGCAAAATAATAGTATCAGGGAAGCAGCCATGTCAGTTGAATATAAAAGAGACAGTTTTTATTCTCATACAAATATCTTGGTCACCATCAGCAGCAGCAGAGAAAAAAACAGAAAGAAGGATATGTGACAGTTTAATAGTGTTTTGTTAAAAATAGAACATGCTTTAAGAGTGTCTGGTCTTTCTTTAAAATGAAAAAATAAGCACGACTCACTGCCCGATAGAATAGTTTCAGAAGGGCCTCAGGCAAAAATCACTGGCTCGCCCACCTCCAATTTCTTAGGTTAATTAAATTGGAAGGGCAAAATTGGCTTATGAGAGGAACAATGCCAGGAAGCCACGCTGGTGGGCAAAGTGCCACTTCATGTGGGAGCAGTTCGTGAGTGTCCCCAGCTCTGAGTCGCTCAGCTTTCTGCTCTAGTCTCCTATCTCCCTCCAGAGGCACATCACTGGAGCATCACACTCCTGAGGATGCCCGAGGGCAGGGCTGCTCTACCTTGTGGCTTCCCTGGGCCACAGTGGAAAAAGAATTATCTTGGGCCACACATAAAATACACTCACGATAGCTGAATTTCCCTAATGTTTTAAGAAAATGTACAAATTTATGTGAGTCCGCATTCAAAGCCGTCCTGGGCTGCATGCAGCCTGTGGGCCGCAGGTTGGACAAGCTTATTCTAGGCATTTAGATAAGCTCAAGAATGACCACCAGCTTAAGGACTTAGAGTCAGGAACCTGGGACAAGGGGAAGCTCTGGGCTCTTCCTGTGAGTGGTTAGGGCTGTTCAGAGGCAGCACGGCCCCAAATTTTGAATGACGGTAAATGCTATGTGAAAAGCAAATTCTGTGGCGAAATAAAATTGGAAAACACTGGGTTAAAACAATACTAGATTATTTTTCACTGTAGGAGTTCCTAAAACATTTAGTAAGTTAATGTATACTGCAAATTTCCAAAAGATAAAAACATGTTTCTCAAATGTATTTGACCACGGAACTGTTTCCCAGTGTGTTCAGGAGGACAAGGCATGACGTACACTTTGGCAAATACTGTTCTGGGGACACCTACAGATTTTTCTGTTGGAGTTGGGCTTCCCAGGGATTTTCTAGAGAGAGTTGAATTCCCAGAAAAGCCAAGATGGTGGACTTGCAGATTTCATTCAAGTCTGATAAGCTGTCTAGGTTGCATCTCAGATATCTTTACTACCAATATGTAATTCTGTAAATGTGTCTTACAGTCTGCAGGTTGATGTGTACATTCAGGAACTCAAAAGAGAGTTGTATGAGCTTAACAAGATACAATTAGAACAAGACTCACCTAGTGACCAGCCAATGGTCCATCCTTTCTCGCTGGGCCTAAGTTAGGCAGTCCTCACTTAGTAGGAAGCTCAAGACATGGAGAACACAGTGTTTCTTTGCTTGAAGGTTGTAGGAAATCTGCAGTGGTGACCACCCCACTACATAGTCATAAAGGAAGCTTGAGCAAGGCAAAAGAGAAACCAGTGTGTGTGTGTGTGTGTGTGTGTGTTCTCTCTTTGGACATTCTGAGTGCACTCTGAGTGTGGCTGCAGAGGCCCAGGAACTGCCAGGGAATAGTCATCTGAAGCATCAACACACACAGTCACAGGTATCTCACATGGCACCGCAGTATACGTACTCATACAGACTAATCAGTTCAGTATCTAGTACCCAAGGGACAGAATTGTGCTGAAATCATGGAAAAGAATAAAAGAAGCCTCATTTTAATATGTCAAACACACACATATAACTAAGGCATCCAATCTGAAGCAAAAGCAGATGTATTCAGGGTATAAAGAATAACATTTTTAGCAAGCTCGAATTCCTTTCAAACAGTTTTTCTCAACAGTGAAAGCTTTCCGAGAAATGCATTTATATAGGTACAAAGCATGTGTCTCTGTGACAGCAGGAGTCCTTATTTGCATCAGATTTACTTTAACACCTGTTTGTTTCAGAGGGCACTGCCTTCCTAGGAAACACTCCAGAAGAATTACATAAAGGAAGGATGCCTTACTTTGGAAAGAAGAGGCAGAACAGAGCATTCATAGCTCCTAAAAATCACTTCCTGGGCAAATAAGAGAAAGGTACTTTAAAAAATATTATTAGGAGGGCTGTGATTACCCTTGCATGCATAACTGCCGGATGCCTATTTTTAAACCATGTCCTTGGAACACAATGTGTATTCAATAAAAGGTGTAGACTGAACTATTTCAATAACTCAATCCTGCACATTCGTATTCATCAAATTCCCATGAAATCTAAATGTGATGCTCTTTTATTCTGTTGATTAGAATGATTTGGTATCTATCTCTATACATAGTCCAAACATCAACTTTGTACAGTCAGCAACAATCTACATTCTTAAATGTCCTGAGAAGGGGACATGGCATCTGGCTCCACTTTAAATTGTGCTAACTATCCACAACAGAACTCTCTAAAAATGGCATTGGAGTCTATATTTATTCACACGTAATTTATTTCAGAGGTGCAGACCCAGTTTCCAAACTGAAATATGGTCTCCCTGATGACCGTTGGGAATGTCCTGCTTTCTTAAGATGTGAAAGGCAGAAAGCAGATGAAGAACTTCTTTATATAAAATCTTTTACTTCCTCACAGTGGTGCTCTAAACATGAAAAATAATTTGTATGTAAAATTACACTTAACTGCTTACTCTTAGAATCTCTGTGCCATCACCAGTCACCCCTAAACCCAACAGGTTAGAGAATTTCAGTGTAGGTTGTCAGTGACCTTAGAAATGCTCCTTTCTACACATAAGCCCAAATTCTACAGATGAAGAAACTGAAGCAGGATAAGATTAAGAGCTTCATCTAAATTCAATTTGCTATCTGATCTCAGAGCCAGCATTTCCCACAAACATTGACCCTAAAGCTCAAAGACCAGGGATTTGAGGATCATCTCCATTTGGTACTTTTCTGCATGGTGATAGGATTGAGGGGTAAAGGAGCAGACATACAACCAAATGGGGAGATGGTGAGTGCCCCATTGAAATGATTCCTATCCTTTGTCTTCAGCATCAATGGATGGGCTGAAAGTAAGCTGGAGAAAAATGTTATTCTCTTGTTGGGTGTACTCATACAGTGGATTCTGTAGCAAGATGAAAACAGCTGATTGGGCTTATGGCTATAGATCCTGGAGTCAAAAATGTCCAGTGTAGTAGAAACAAGTTTTAAATTTATTTTGGAAGAATTCTTCTTTGTTGAGATTTTTACCTTCTCCTCTCCCAATGTGATAAGGCAAAAGATTTTTATGTCTCCCACCCACATTCATTCTCCCCTCCCCTCTGTACTCAGCGGTGCTGTAGTCAGGAGTGGCAGGCTCCTCTACACAGGCTTAGTAAGAGAAGCTAAAGCAGCAATGGCACGTTTATGGATGCATCCACTGCTGTTAGCTGCCTGGACAAACCTGTGGAGGCTCTGCCACGAGAAACATTCTGGTTCTGAGTAATAGCAGCCAAGAGCAACTTACATAATCGCTGCCTTTTTGCCAATTTAGCAGCAAACTGCCAGATAGAAAGGCATGTGACCAAGGCATATGTATAATACGTTTTTCTAAGTTTCAAAAGGTGTCCTTGGCTGCCTTCTCTTCTTAGTCTATTTACTTTATGTGGGCTACAATTACCCTCTTCTTGTGGATGCCTCCCAAAATACTGTTTCCAGGCCAGGTCTCTCTGCTGAGCTACAGGTACCGATTTCCAGCTATCTTCGACATATTTTAACCTGGAGGTCACACCAGCATTTCCAAAGCAACATGTCAAAACTCAACTTTTCATCCCATTCTCACAAATCAGCTCATCCCTCTGTATTTCCTATCTCAACATATAGCCATTAAATCAGCATATTGTTAAATCATCCTAGATTTTCAATTTCCATAACATCAATATCCAATGAATTACCAAATAGAATCTTTTAAATATATTTATCTCCAATACATCTTCCTTTCTCTATAATTGTGGACTTAGTTCAACACACTATCTTATCTCATAGAGGCAACTAAAAATAATTCCTGAGCATATACAGAATATCATATTTAGTAAGTGAAGAAACTGCACTCTCCTCAATGCATATGGATCGTTTACAAAAATTGACCGCATTCAGGTATTAAAAAGCAAGTTTCAATAAATGGAACTGTCATCTACAGATCATAATCTTTGGTCAAATGTAATTAAATTAAAAATCAGTAACAAAAAAATTTAACCAAAAAACCTGTCCATTTATAAATTCTAAATAACTCAAGAGCTATGGTATAAATAATAACAAAATAAGTATGAATAATAATACAAATAACACAAAACAATTCCTGTAGGTTTTATTTAAAACTATTCTTAGAGGATAACCTAAAACATGAAGTGTTTATGTTAGAAAGAAATATGGAAGATCAATTAGCTCAGCATGTATTTTAGAAGTTACAAAAAAAACAACATAATGAGTTCATATAAAGTAGGAAGGAAATAATTTAAGATAAGAGCTTAAATTATTGAGACAGGGAACAACTGGACACAATAAAAAAATCAACAAAACTAAAAACTTACTCTTTAAAAAGATTAAAAATTATCAAGTTTATGTCAAGAGACAAATAAGACAAATAAATATTAGGAATAAAAAGTGGACATGATGACAGATGCTAGTCAAAAGTTGGATGTCACTATAGATTAAAAACACAAAGAAATATTGTCCATGTTTTCAGAATTTTATATTGGGAAATTAGAAAAATTTATATCAAGTCTTTTAAATGAAAATTTCAAATTTCTAAAATAATATAATTACCAAAACTGATTCAAGAAATAATAGAAAAAATGAATAGTTCTATAAACATTTTAGAAATGTCACTAGTAGTTCTAAATCTTCCCAAAAAGAAAACACCATGCTCAGATAAAACTCAAAGCAAGTTCTACTCAGTATTTAAGAAAAATTAAATAATAAAATCAATCCAAATCTACTGTACCAGTCCTGCATATACAAACACAGGAAATACTTTACAATTCATTTTATGAGGCTAGCAAAATTTTAAAATTATTTCCTAATCTGTGTCCTATTCTCCTCTCTAGCCCCTCTTCACTCTTGGGGGTGACCTTTCTCAAATGCAAGCTGATCCTGCCAGTGCCTTTGGGACAGTCTGATTCCTCATCACTACTGGGATAAGCTGCCCAAGCTCCTCCTTCTGGTACCCCGTGTCCTCACTCGTT
The DNA here is from genome assembly GCA_004026885.1 of Lyroderma lyra. NCBI lineage: Eukaryota > Metazoa > Chordata > Mammalia > Chiroptera > Megadermatidae > Lyroderma > Lyroderma lyra. The sequence goes on from PVJL010002910.1 coordinate 50,376, forward strand.
TCCTCTCTTGCCTGCCTTTACAACCCCATCGTTAACGACTCCCTATGTGCTGCTGTTGCACACTCGTGCAAAGACGCCATGCTTCCCACTTCTCGGCTGCTTCACTCACTCTCTGACTTCACATTCTGGTTTTTCAAAACTTGATTTAGTTGGTCCTTCCTCTGGACCCCTAGAGCACTTTTCCATGTCTTCTTTACAGCCCCTATCCCACCATATTGAACTCCGCTTACTAGAGTACTTTGTCTTTCTCATGATAATGTGAATTCCTTGAGGGAATTGATTTGTGGGTCATCAGGCATCAGCACGTGGTGGGTACGGGCATGCAAACCATGGGTGAAAAGCTTTTTTGAATAGCTCGTGCAGTGATTTCATTATCAAGTAGAATTTTACTCCTGTGGGAAAATACATTCCAGGGAAAAGAGAACACCACTCTTTATATACTTTTGCAATACAACCCATTTGTAGGTTGAGATCTGTCTCAATGAGCTATGAAAAGTCTCTCAAAAGTTTGGGATATTGGGAGACAATAAAAGCATCATGTGTCTCTGCTAGGAACTTCAAAAAACAGGAAGCTCACAGTTGCTCTAATGTGAGATAGTGATAATATTGGGAAGCATTCTTTAGTGCACAGACACATGGCATCCTGAGGAAAAAAAAAATCAATGTTTTACTTTCCTCCCTGCTGGGTTTCATTTCACAATACAGAGCTATCATTACAAGCCTCCAAAATATACCTGTTCGGTTTCTCATCTGTGAACAACATTACACCGACTTCAATTAAATTCCAAAATAGATACCCCAGAGTCCTCCCTAGAAGTTTTAATATTTGGCCTTTAATATAAATTGATCCTTTGCTATTGAGTCAGTAACACAAAACCAGGAAAAGGCTTTGAGAGTTATTAAAGTCACAGGCTCTGCAGCTGTACGGGGCATACTTAGGAACAAGCGCCATGGACAGTACAGCCTTACAGAGAGAAGTCACATATTTACAACACACCGGAGGCCCAGTATGAGAACCGAGCACAGCCCTTGCCAAGATGTTTGTTTCCCCTGGTTGTATCGGCACTTGCAGGTCCCAGTGCAAAAAGGAGGTTTCATCTTGGCTGCTCTTCACCAGCATCTCCCATTTGAGGGTATCAGTGAGTTAAAAGCCTGCACAATATTTGTGAGGGAGCGCTGGGAGTGGGAAAATACTGAGCATTCTTGTTTTGCACAGTGTGGGGAAGTAGAATGAGGTCAGCGAGACCCCAAATTCCCAGGTCATGAGGCTATGGCAGAGCTAGAAAATAGCAAACACGACTTTTGGCATTCAATCTGTTCACTTGACTACTGGACCCTGGAAATAGGTACTGGAATCTTATGGCAAGCAATTAGAACTCCCATTCAGACTACAGGCTTTTGCCAATGTCAAAGGGAAGGTAGAGCTGATGAGGTCACCAGCCCAGGGAACTTCACTCTATGGTTCCTTCCTCCAGTATTATGCCAGAAATGCATTCAGTGATGGAGTTCTGCCATTTACAACAGGCGTCACTCTGTCTTTGGGAGAGCAGAGGTAACTAAGTGAAGTTTTATTTATTCCATTTCATCTATCTGAGAACAGCATTTATTAAGCATGGTACTGAGATTGCTCTTGATTTCCCCTCAGTTTTCTTTTATTGTTTTTGTGTGTAAGTGTTGGGGAAAATAATATTGCTCTGGAGAGCAAATGACTTAAATGAATCAGATGTTGTCTGGGTGTAGGTATTGCTATGAGACCAACTTTATTATTAGTTGTTCTCATAGTTATTGCAACATGTAGCCATCCACGGAGTGAACTTCCAAGAGCAGGCTGTTCATAGCTCTGAAATTCAAAAGTGGGGCAGCATGGAAGAGCAGGGGAAGCATTGACTATGGAACCCCATTTCTTTGTCCCACTAGCAGCATATCCATAAGCAAGTTACTTCAATCCTCAAAGCCTTGATTTATTCATCTGTAAAGTAAGGCTAATAGCTTTGTTTGCTGAAGGCTTTAAATAAATTACTCTGTATAAAGAGTTTGGCACAGTTTTTGGCACACAGCAGGTGTGCACTGCATGTGAAGTCCCATTCCTCATTTTAGACATGGTTTCCCAAGAGAGCTCAGAGATAGGATATGGTCCAATAATCAGGGATTACCTATTAAAGTGAATTAGAAGAGGTTAATGATATCTTTGCTAGCTTGAGTTCACAGAATGAGCAAAATAACTTTTGGGGTTCATTTGAATTTTTATTCAGGTTCTACATAGAAAAATCCAAGTAAAAAGGTAAACAATAATCCTAATAATTTAATGTAAGCACCAAATCAGAATAATTTAATTATTAAACACAAATTCCCTTTCCTTCAAAAACTGCTCCAGTGGGTTGGTTTCCCTTCTCAGTCTTAACACTGTTAGACAACTCTAGCGTACCCAGTGCTATTTGTGACAGTCACCTTCTTGTTGCTTACTTCCAACAAGGAACTTGGATGTAGTCCCTGTTTAGTTTGTGACACCAACTCCAGTTTCATTCCTGATCTTGCTTATCTGTCTTCTCTCTCTCTCAAGTTCACTGCAGTCTACTTCACCAGTCAGACATGCCTGACTCCACATGAAAGAAAATGAACTTAAGAACACTAAAATGCAAAAGGTAGTTTCCAGAAATTAGGAACTGGTTTGTGAGTATAATACAGTAGACTCTCCATTAACCAGAACTCAAGCACCAGTACTCAAGTAATGGGCAAAATGTTTTTGCCAGTTGAGATTTTGCAGGTTGCTTGAGTTTTCGGTTAATGAGTCAACTTACATTTATCCGCATCTACCAATCTCCATGGGTGACAGTTCACTGTGAGTCTACTGCATAAATGCAATAATAAAAGTTTTTCAATGAAATGATTTAGCATGTAATCAAAACAAAATCACAGATTTGTATCTGAAGCATTTTTCTGACGGAAAGAAAAAAGAAAGGCATGTGTACTAGGTACTGCTGAGTATGACATGAGACTGTTTGGGGCTACTTCAAGTCTTATCCTGAAGATCACTGTAACACTTGCTGGGCAGTTTCCAATCAGACAACATAGGCTTGTTTTGTGTCACTACTGACTTCAACTACCTGCAGCTGGATCTTTAATGTTAAAAGAGTGTTAGTGACCTACATTTAATTCATGGGGAGATCTGAGGCCAGCATATGAAATCCTGGTGTTTAACCAAAGGGAAGATAAGAAAACTTTCTTTGTAGTTTTTCAGGAAAAATATCACCTAACTAAAAATCTACCCCCAGAGATCCAATTGAATGCTTTTAGTTCAGTCAATACCTTACAAAATTATGTTGTACCAAGCTTATTCAATTGTAGACTTTATCATCTCTTATCTTACTATTTCCCAAGTGAATGTTCTATCCAGTGTCTCCCAGTGGTAAAACAATATCACAATGAGAACATTGATATTGATGTAGCTAAGATACAAAACATTTCCATCACCACAAGGATGCTTCAGGTTGCTTTTCTATAGCCACAATACTGCCCTCTTGTCCCCACACCTTCCTTGGCCCTGGAAACCACTAGCATGTTCTTCATTCCTGTAATTTTGTCCTTTTAAAAGTGTTATATAAATTGAATTATAGAGTACATAACTTTTGGTATTGACATTTTCACTCAGTGTAAATCACTGGAGAATCAACAAGCTTGCTGCATGTATCAAAAGTCTACTCCTTTTTCTTGCTGAGTAGTATTCCACGGAATAGATATACCACACTGTGTTGTTTCTGGCATTTGGCTATGACAAATAAAATTGCTACAAGCATTTGAGTACAGATTTTGGTGTGGGCACAACTTTTCATTTCTCTAAGATAAATGCCCAGGAGTATAATCACTGGAGCATATCATATGTGTATGTTTAATTTTTAAAGAAAACACCAAACTATTTTTTACCAGAGTGGCTATCCCATTTTGCATTCCCATCAGCAATGTATGAGCAATTCAGTTTCTCCACATTCTTTCTATCATTTAGTATAGATGCAATATTTATTTTAGCTGCTCTGATAGGTATGTAGGGATAATTCATTGTGGCTTTAATTTGCATTTGACTAATGGCTAACGATGTTGAACATCTTTGCATGCTTATTTGCCCCTCTATATCCTCTTCAGTGGAATATCTGGTCATTCGTTTCTTTTGTTCATTTTCTAATTGACGTTTTTTGGGTTTGTTTTTGCTTCTTTGTGTTTCTTACTGTTGAGTATTGAGAGTCTATTCTAGATACCAGTCCTTTATCAATTAAGTAGTTTCTTCAACTCTCCAATTTGTCTTTGCATCCTTTCCACAGGGTATCCCGCAGAGCAGAAGTTTCTAATTTTGATGAAGTCCAATTTATTTATTTTTTCTTTTTATGGATCATGCTTTTGGTGTCAAGTCTAAGAACACTGTGCTTAGCCCTTGGAAGATTTCTTAAAGTGTTGTAGTTTCATATTTTACATTTAAGTCTGCTATCCATTTTGAGTTAATTTTTATATGAGGTGATAGACTTAAGTTGATGTTCAGTTTTTCTTTTTGCCCATGGATGTGGATGTTTAACTGCTACAGCACCATCTGTCCCATTCATCTGATAGCGACTGAGCTGTGGAGGTGGGAGAGTGCTGTTACTTCTGGGTGGGTGTAGAAGTCCAGACTCTCTATTTGACATCCATTGACTTATAAGGAATGGACTGGGGTCTCATTACTGGCCACTGGGGATGAAAATCTCATCCCTTTACTTGGCTTTCTCTGACACCACCCTGGCAGAGGTACTGTGATGTTTCATTACAGGAGTGTAGAAGTCTAGGCTCTGTACTTGACCTCTGCTGGCATGAGTGGGGATGGATCCAGTTTGTTCTGTGGTTTTGGCTAGAGTAGACAAGTGATCATCTAAAAATTTTGTCTTAATTTTCTGCCACTTTTTGGGTTCTTTGATTAGATAGAGGAAACTTTTGTTGGGGGTCCTTTTGTCTCTGTCCATTGGCATTTCTAGGTTTCCAGCTTCCGCAATACCAAGTCTGGGATATATAAAACAAACAACAAGCAAAAACAGAAGGAAAACCCAGGGAACTTACCACCATGTTTTTTCTTCACATCCTCAAGTCCCGACCTAGTTTGCCTCTTCCCTCCAGATTTTCCAGTCTTCTATGTTTGTTTTATATACAATATGTAGTATTTTGTAACTACTTTTGTGGAAAAATAGGAAGAAATACAATATGTCTACTCCATTAGTCCAGAAATGGATGTTTCCTAATTTGATTTTTAAGTAAAACTTGATGGTCTAGAAAATATGTCATATTTTTCTGGCATGCAAGCCATATGATTGTAATATGCTCTTCAAAGATCATAGCACAGGTTATAAGGAGGACAGGTGTTTCAATAAAATACTAGATTTTCAGGTTGATGATGGAAAAAAAGAGGGTAAAACTGATCTTCATCAGTTGTGCAATCTATGCACTTGTAATGACCTCTGAGGGTCAGAATATAATGGATACCATTTTTACTTCTCTCTGACTTCATATACCTCTAGACTTACAGCAACTTTTTTGTTTTCCAGTGCTTTCTCTCCATCTCACTCAATTGGTTGTACTGAAACCTCCAGCTCACCTCGCTGCATGACAAAGCCACATTCCTTTGGACTTGCAGGATTTTGTCAGTCTACAAATATTTACTGATGCCCCCAGGGGAAGGGACTTGTGCTGGGAGCTTAGCGGGCTAGCAGCAGTCAGTACCCTTAGGCCATGAGCCTTCTCAAGGCAAAGACTGCCAGACATCTGAAGGGTACACAGGTGTTTTAAGTTTTTAAAAAACTGCCCTGGAAATGCCTTTTTTCAACAAAGCTCTTTTGAAGCTGGGTTTGAGAATCATTTTAAGAAAAGAAAAGAGAGAAAAAAAAAAGCAAACTCCCTTTTCCATTGTTGAGGAAACTCTCTTTGACATGAAAATGGAAAAGAGAGTAATACATCATTTATGTGGGCTTTGCCATGAAACATTAGTTTATCCACAAGGTTGTTCCATAAGGATAGGAACCGTGTCTTCATTTAAGTCTCCTAGCATGGTGTCTGTCACAGAGTAAAGGCTAAAATCCATCCATGTCACAATGAACCACAATCGTGTGTAAACCATGTGTGGACCCTGAGTTCAGAATGTCTAGGGAACTGAATTCCACAAATCCAAAAACATAAACATTTCAAAAAAAGGAAGAAAGGAAAAATACAGAGATGGGTTTCATAAGATTGCTATGACTGTGGTAGCTTTGCAAATAGAATAGTTTTTAAAAAGTGAAGGCCCCCAAAGACACAGAAAATTAAAAGAATTGACAAAGACTCTTGTTAAGGAAAAAAAATATCCATTAAACTTATTAAAGACAGGAAGGCTGACTTCACTCAAGATCATAGAGACATATGCAGGGACCACTGCAAAGGGGGGTTTGCAGTGAGAGCTAGAGATTGGGCTCAACTCTGAATTTGACAGGGAAAAGTGATAATTTACAGCCAAGGAGCAGGGTGGGGGTCAATGGATGGAGAATTAGTAAGAGGTACAGGGAGATTCTGACTAAGCCACCTAACAGGATGCTTGCTGAAGGCAGGCCAGGGTGATCAGACATCACCTAAAGGATGGGGGTGGACGAGGAACCTGGTCTATCAAGGCTGATCAGTTATCAAGGGTGGGGAATGGTGGCCAAACTGATTTAGCAAGATTATTGCTAAAACTGAATTAATGCAGAGATGAACATGAAAGCCCAAAAGTCAGGGCTTCTTCAAAAAGAGCTCAGAAGAGCTTGAAGAAAGTTTGGTCGAGGAGAGAATCTTTGTTACTATCTTCTTGACTAAACTTTCGGCAGGGTCCTCTGAGCTGTCTTCTCAACGTGGCCTCAACCTTGGCCTCTGTGCTTCCTGGGACTGCATAGCCCAGTGTTAGAAAGAATCCTGCTAAGTCAATGAGGAGAATTCCCCTATTGTAATCACCCTCAATAGATATCCAATTCCTTATCCCCGACTAACCAACCCTTAATATCTGATCATCCTGGCCTGCCTTTAGCAAGAATCCTGTTAAGCCAGGTTAGCAAGAAATTCCTCAACTCCTGAGGTCTCCTGTTAGTAATTCTGCTGATCACCACTCCTTATCACCCCCTTGAAACCCCAACCTGGTCTTTGGCTATAAATCTCTACTTGTTCTTATTGTATATGGAGTCGAGCTCAATCTTTCTCCTCTATTGGAATAGTCTTGGCATCTATCGTAATGATTCTGAATAAATCCCTCCTTCACAAGTGTCAGAATACCTTTTTCTTTAACAGTCTAAATCAAGAGGACGACTAGAGAGGCAGCTTCTTTTCTCCTCTGTTCTCTTGTTATATTTCTATTGCTTCTAAGAGTTAGAAAAGAAAGAAAGAAATCTCTCTTAAAGGCAGACAGACCTGCTCATTGCTACCCCCAGATCTGTCCTTTTTAGCTGCATATTGTAGAAAACCTGACTTATTGTGTCAGGAAGAATGAATGGAACACTAAGTATTCTCAGACATACAGACTGTAGAAGCTTCTTCATTCTCCCATCCTCTTAGGATTCTTCTGCACAGCTGGGTAGTCGGAACTGGGAAGTACATTTTTATACTTGAAAGGCCTGCATCCTGGGTTGGGCTCCAAAGTGGGTGAGAGAACAATCACCTTGAAAAGAGTGTGGGGGGGTGAAGGGTGCTGTGAGGGTTGTTTACTTCTTTTATTTACTGGGAAGCCAGAAGGCAGTGAGAAGCTGGAGCCTGGCTGTGACATAAAAACTGTTTGAAAAGGGATGTCCCTCTCACCCTTTCCTTTCTATTATGTAAGTTACGCTGGAATTGGGACACCCAAGATTTGTTGCACGGTTCCATTTTCTTTGGTTTTCTTCATCCGTGACCAAGCACCTGGGTGAAAGTTTGACATTCCTAACTTGGCCAAGACACTCCTATGCTATTAAATATGGCTAACTCAGCTCCCTTATATTGGGCAATGTCTTGTTGATGACTGAAGTGATAAATTTAGAAGTGGAAAAATGAGATGGGGTTTCTCCAGTGTCTGCTTGCCTAGTTGTAAGAGGTTTTGCTGACTACAGAATTTGGCTGCTCTAAAAGACCTTTGAGATCAAGTAGGTCAACTCTTCCCTTATTTTATAGATGAAGGAAAAGAATTGTAGAGAGGTGAAACAATATGACTGAGCTCACCCAGCTAATTAATGGCTGGGTGGATCTTGGCTTCTTACTTCCAGCTTTTTCTTCTCCACCTGACTAAAGCCCCTGAGTTCACCTTGCTGCAGCATGTACACGTTGGTCTTGGGAAGTAATGTGGGGATAATAATACCTTTTTACTAGATACAACCCCTAGAATATCATGCTAACTCTAGCCCACAAGGGATGGTGGTCAACATACAAGTCACCAGAAATGCCTTGTGAAGACTACTCTATTTTTGGAGCATGAATGGGATTTTATTTTATTTTATTTTTACTTTATAGATGAATGAAACACATCTGAAATGTTAACTATGAAAGCCTAAGGTTCAACACCAATCATTCACTAAAGAAGTCAATGCAAGCAGATACAGGGGGCTACAGAGAATGCTTAGGGGAATGCCTCCCATGGGTTTCTTTTCAAAGCCCCACTGCTTAATCAACTGGGGTGTGAACTATTAGGGATTCAGAATGGAGCTCAGCAGTCAAGGGACAAAAATCAACAGATGTTTACACAATGGGATATGGAAGCCAAAACATCTGAAATGTGTGATAAGCAAGCAGAAATTTAACTTTCTATGACATGTCTGTCAAATATCACCTCTTCCCCTCAATGTAAACCCCTATCATCCAACAGATGTTAATTGTTCTGTAAAGCTCTGATGAAGAGTATAGTAAATGGCATTCAATCATTTATGATGTTGGTGTATAAGACGTAGCAAACTAAGGAAAATCCCTATGGCATTTAGTGGTAGTGTCCTTTACCTTTTCTTACACTAATTATTTTTTTGCATGTGTTCTTCCTCCCTTCGGCTTTATGGAGTTATAAATGCTGTGTAAATTTAAAGTGTACCTTGTGATGATTCGATACACGCATTTATTGCCATATGATTACCACGATCATGTTAATGAACACATCTTCACCTCACACCATTATCATTTTGTTGTTACTGTTATGGTGAGAACATTTCAGATCTATTCTCTTAGCTACTTGCCTTCTCTTACACTAATTCCTCCTATTCATGCATTTGTACATTCATTCCTTGAAAATCAAACTTTCCAAGAACTTTAGTTGATAGTATGAGCATGAAAATATTTCTAGGATGAGGAAATGGATGAATGTAATTTCATTTATTTTTCATGACTACAATCAGATGAAATAAATATGATTCTCATATTGCAGATGGAAAACTAAAGCTCTGAGATTGTATGTCACTTGCCCCAGGTCAGAAACTACATTAACATCTACCTGTATGTTATTAAATCGTTCCATATGTTACATGTATGCCACTATATTTCTGGAGATATGAGGAGGATAAGGACAGGAAATAGAAGGACCGAAGAGGAGTCATAATACCTTCCTTCTAAAAAGGTGGCTTCACTTTTCTATGAATGAGATTTTCCAGCACATATATTATTAAAAACTGTAAGTTCGAGACCTGTAGTTCTGCAAAATACTGAGCCGAGAAACAAGGGCCTCTGCTAATGATTTCCTGAAACTTGCCTCAGGCTTGCAGCTGGAAAGAAGAAAATGATTGCATCCCAAGGCACACAGTAACTTGCTGTGGATGGTTTCAAGTATTTTCTGGGTTGGGAAACGTAAAGGAAAAATAAAATATTAAGGTGAGTGTTGAAGGAGGACATTAAAAAATGCTCAGTAGCCTTGGGCAGTCCCTGGACACCTGCTTCCATACTTTTAACTTGCAGCCAACCCTTTGCAAGGTTCCGCCATTTTAGCTGGTTGTTTATTACTTGCCTTTGCTCATATATTGTTGCTGGCTTCTGAAAGAAAATGTTTTAGTCTAGGAATCATAGAACCTCTATAGCAATGGGACTGGCCCCTCAGTGATTTCTTCCTTATCACTGTTCTAGAGGTAGCTGCCAAAGTATTGTTATTACCACCCCCTCTTCCTTCCTGATACTTCAAAAACATACTGCCCTTTGTTTCATTCCATCCTCAAAAACAAATAGATAATCCATGCCTATTTGTTTTTTGCCATCCCTAAAGGTCATTATATATTTTCTATACTCTTACCCATTTATTTTATTCTTCCTTGTGCTATCAAATACTCATTTAAGGCATTGAAGACCTTTTCAAGTTCATCATTACTAGTAGATATCTGAAAGTTTGCTTTGTATAAGAAAAGCATCCCCGGTAGCAAGAAGGATTCACTTGGTATCTACTGAATATTCAAAATGGAATGAAATCTTCACTTTTCCTGCTTTTACAATTTGTCTGAAAAGTTATAGAACACTTATTTACTTTATTAAGTACAGTACATTAACCTTGCAAATATATTAATGATTGAAAATCTGCTGCCTTGGCAACTTCCTTAAATCTAAAAATGATCTCGGCTCGTGAGATTTTAATTACATAATATTATTTCCTACAAGTACTTTCTGTTCCAATTTGAGGCAGTCTTCAAAATGCAAGCACTGTTCAGTGAAAGCTGCCCTGGGGTTAATGCCAGGGCCACGGGCAGTGCTTAGGTTCAGCTGAACATTTCTATCTGACCTCTCCAGCTGTCTGATCATTCAAGTCAGTGGACATTGACTCTTAGCAGGGGACAAAGAAGTGGTTTTACCGTTCAAGTGCCACCTAAGACCCCAGATCTATTGGTAGATTCTTATGTAGGGAGATTACTGGCACAGGTCTGGGATAAAATCACATTATTCCAAGCAATGCAAAGGTTAAAAGGTTAGAGATTATTCTCCCTGGCTGTGGTAAAATATCACCAAGTGAACTTGAATGCTCAAAGATTTCTCCTGAAGCTGAGCGATGAATGATGTTATCTGGTCTGACATTACGTGTGTTTCTTCAGTAAAACAAATCTAGATTCAATCATTTGAGCAACAGTTTCTGAGATCATGATAACCTCTTAGGGTAGCCTGCTAAATTTTAATGTGGGGGGGAGGGCTTTTTATTTTGTCTCTGGTCAAGAATCCTACCTACATCAGTCTCCTACTGACAACGGCTGAGATGAAAGACACAGGAATGGCACCACAGTCAGCTCAATTATCTGGCCCTGACTGTGGCTTTGACTGGGTAATGATGAACTGCCACTCTCAGTGGCTGCTTTGCCACTGAGTAAATCTCCAGATGGCTTTATTTTTAGATTAGGGACAAGATCTTAAAAGACAGCATTTTGTCCCTATTTCCATGGTATTTATAGCTCAAAGAGATGGAGGGGGGTACTTACTCTTCACTGCCTTGAAAGTAGTTTGGAATAAATTACATTTGACCAGATTAGATTATAACTACCAATTATTTAGTGCTTTCTACATGCCAACCATTGTGCTAAACTGCTCATATGCATTATCTTATTTAATCTCATAATCTTAACACAATCTACACTGTCTGCCAAGACAGGTAAAGAGAGGTGAATTACCTGCTTTAGAAGAGTTGATGCTTCCCACTTTCTGCAGGACAGACTATATAGAACTTGGAAAATTCTGCTTCTTCCAGCCACTACCTCTGTCCCCAGTGTCCTGCCTCAAGTGCATTGTCAATAGGACATTCTAAATTTAGCTTCTTGAATCTAGAAATTAAATGCCAACATGATCCATTCAGAATCCTATTTCTATACACCTGGGTTTGTTTTAGCCCTGAGGGAAAAGTTGCAGGTGACCTTTTTTCCTTGTGCTGACTAGACTCAAAAATACATATAGCTAAAGTAGCTTGACCAGACCAGTGGAGAAAGAAGGATATGACTGTCTCATAGCAAGCCAGAATTCTGCTGGCTAACACTTTATTTTTCACTTCAATTCTAAAGGGACAATCTGGGTTGGGTACGCATATGAAGTGTGTGTGTGTGTGTGTGTGTGTGTGTATGAATTGTAGAGGGTTGTTTTGTGTGTGTGTGTGTATGGATATATGTGGTAATTATCTCTGAATGAGTGAATGAGATGTGAATAATTCGCATCCCTTTTGTTTACTTCTTTCTAATCTGCGTCTGAAAATGCTACAAATCACATTTTGTTACTTTTTTCAACTGCTCAATTTCTACAGAGACCCCTGATCTAAGAGGTAGGTTTGATATAGATTAAATATAGCTGCAATGAACATGGGAGTCCAAATATCTCATAGAGACCTTGATTTCCATTCTTTTGGATAAATACGCAGAAGTGAATTCTCTGGAGTGGTCAAATCTGGAATTCAAAAAAAAATTAAGTGTACTATAATCATTTATCCCTGAAAAAGTCTCTTTTATTTATATATATATATATATATATATATATATATATATATATATATATATATATATATATTATGTATAACGTACTGTACTTTAATCTATATTGGAACCTACATCTATTTATCTATTTATCTATCTTCTATCATTTATCTACCTAATCTAATCATCTATATTATCTATCTACCATATTTTGCCATGTGTAGTGTGCACTTTTTTTGCCCAAATTTAAAGCATGTTGGAGGCTAAATGGGTTCAGACCCCAACTTTATTACTTGTTAGTTGTGAGATTTTGAAAAATTTTATCTAAGCCTCAGCACTCTTATCTGCAAAACTAGAGATAGTAATTCAGTAGACTCTCAATTAACTGGCACCCATGGGGATTGGTAGATGCTGGATCAATATTAAGTAGACTCTCCGTTATTTGGAACTTAAGTAACCGGCACTCCCAAGCTAGAGCAACCAGCAAAAAAGTCCGATTCTTTTGCTTGTTGCTTGAAAGTAAATGGCAAAAGAATTTATTAGGATACGGCCCTCCATTTGTACTTTTGCTCTAGGACCCACAAACATTAGGGGAGGACTCTGCTTGCCTTGGTAAGTATTAAGTATTATCAAAAAAGACTAATTTGTTTTGATAATTGCAACCTGCACTCTATATAATATGGACCAGAGACATTGCAAATATTTTTAGAGTGTAACTAATAGGAAGTGACCCTGAAACATACCTTGAAAGTTCTTAATTAAGTTCTCAATTATTAGATCATTTATTTAAAATTCCCCCCTTTTATTCTAAAAGTGGAATGCCACTGATTGAGTATTTCAGTTAATTGGGTCAATCAACATTTTTCTGAATAATATTATTTATGAATGGAGAGAAGATGTTGACATGCATAAGGCAGGAAGATGGAAGAGAAAAGGCTAAATCAATGGGAGGGATTTTATAAGCCCCAATCTCCTCAAATAACTCCCCTGCTAACTTTAGGTCCAGAGAGAAAAGTAGTGAAAGAGAACTAAATAACACAAATTTTAAATACTTATGATAAAAAGAAAATTACAGAATAGGCTCACAATACCCCCTAGAATACATTAGAAAGAAAAACGTACAAAGGAGTATGTTGAACTATTGTGTGATATGTATGAGGACATGTGGAAAACAGGTACCTGGAGATGAGCAGATGCTGCCTCCATGATCACGGGCAATACTGTGTTCCTTCTGGGCACTGTACTTTAAAAAGCAATGTGGGCATTTAAAGCACAGATAGTGAGAGTGACTGTGATGTAAAGGGTCTGAAATCTCTCATATAGAGGGATCAAGAACTCATTGTAAAAAGTGCTGTCTTCAGGTATCCGAAGGGCTGCCACGTGCAAATGTATTATAAATGAACTTCACTGTAGTCCCAGAGGACGTAGGGGCAAAGGACAGAAAGTCAAAGGCAATGAGCTTTGAACAAACATCTACATAAACAAGTTTCTAGCACTGAGAGCTCACCTACACAGTTCTGTGAGGACAAAGAAAATGTCTGCTGTGTTCACAGCTGGGTCACTGGTGCAGTTGTGCTTAAACATGGCTGAACATTCACTGAAGCCTTTTGAAAAAACAGGCACCCTTAGCTCCCATCACCAGAGACTCGGACTTAGAAGGTCTTACAGTGGCATGCTCCTCTAGAGTCTTCAGCTGAGGTTCATCGGGAATTGAGAACCACTGTCCTGCTAAGGCATACAAGGTCTGGCACATGCTAAGACCCTATGAGTGTCTTGACTCTGGACCTTTGCACTTGGCGATTCTCCCTGCCCACGACATTATTTTTGAGCCTTCTGAAAGTTTTCTTCCCTGATGCAGATCTAAACTAGGCCCATTTCCCATCACTTCTCTTTGCCTTGACTTCTTTCTCTTACTTGTACTTACTCCTTATGTGAAATTCTGTTTATCTGTTCACTGGTCTATGCTACTAGCATATACTTCCCATGAAGACAATGACTTTGTCTTATTCGTTGCTGCATACCCATTTCTTAAAATAAAGCTTGGGAAACCATACATGCTCAACAAATATTTGTTAAACTCATACACAGGTAAATGTATGAATGAGTGCTTATTGATTGGTTAACAGTTTAATTGACAGATTAAATGGCGCGCCCTTTTATAGGGAAGAAGTTCAAGCAGAGGTCGGCCAACCACGTTTTTTGAGGGTGCTTTGGGAGAAATCATGCACTATATGGAAGGTTGATCTCAAAAGTTTCTGCCCAGCCACAAAGATGAGATAGGAAAGAAGAGGAGAGAACTAGCATTAAAGGCAGCAGAACTAAAAAGGAACTGGAGAGCTCTGTAGTGAAACAGCTTGCTGAGAAGCTGGCGATGGCAGCTGACTTGTTGAAATATTCACCACACTTTGAAATAACAGATGCATATTGAGGGATCTGTGTGAACATTTGTAATCTGCTGCTTTCTATGCCTTTCTTGTCCTGCCTGTCTCCCATACACAGCAACTCGCTGCCTGGGCATCCATTCCCAGAAAGCTCTTCTTCTTTCCCAAAAAGAGGACTAGCCCCACCCCATCCAGCCATGGTTATACATCATTTCATTCCTAAAGAATAGGACTCGTGTCCTGCCTCCCTAACTCTTTGTCCTCCTCTCTTCCATCCCCTGCTACTCCTGCCCTTGCGTACTCTACTTCAGCTACATTGGCCTTGCTGCTCATCTTCATATATACCAGGCATGCCCCACCTCAGGCTTTGCATGGACTACAGTCTGCCTGGAAAGGTCTTCCTTCAGAAGGCCACTTGACTCCTTCCCTCCGCTGCTTCAAGACTGCTCAAAGCTCATCTTCTCAGTGACTATGACTTTGACAACCCTATCTCAAACAGCAACCTTGCCCTCTTCACATACTTCTGAGATCATTATCATGCTCTACATATTTAATATGCTTTTAAATTTTACTATGTCTAATTGATTGATTTTTTGCCCTGCCACAACACCTCCTCACACTAAAGTGCTCATGAGGGCAGGTAAAGAATTTTTGTTTGTTTGTTTGAAATTGTATTCCTTATGAGCAGAAGAGCTGTAGTATTTACTCAATAAATATTTATTGATTCACAAAATAGATGAATAAAGGATATGTTAAAATTAAATAAAGTCCAAGAAAAGAGTTCACTCAACAATTGTCCTTCCAATAGAAGAACTTGGGAATCCTTGGTCCTTTTGACTTGAAGAGTCCACCTTGCATAAACATTTGCTTCTCTTCTTCAATGATTAGCTTATTCAAAAAAAGTATTTATTTAATACCACTGTGCATAGAACACCTCACTGAGCTCTTGAAGGAGGCAAAAGCAAAAGAAGACAGTCCTAAGTAGCTCACAAAGCAGATATGAAGAGAATACATTGATAAAAATGACCCGTCTAGAGACTCAGTTATGAAAAAGGCTTACACTACATTTCCTTTGCTAACATGTAAATGTGAGAAATGTAATAGCTTTAATTGCTTAATAAAAATCAAAAATATGGGAGAGAATAAGGAGCTGCTTTTAAAACATTAAGTGAATATTGTGAACTGCTGGATTTGTTTTATAGGATTTGTTCAATTGTATCTAAGTGACCTGACCCCTGGCAGGAAACACAGTGCAACTGAGTGATTGTGGGGGGTAGTGAGGGGTTTGAGGGAGTGTTTTAAGTAGGGGAACATACAGGAATATGGTGAGAGAAAAAAGAGCATGGGTCCAGAATATTCAGGAAATGTAGACATTATACTCTGTAAACATGGAGTCATAAGCCAGTAAAAGGAAATGGAGAAAAAATGAGAATCCTGAGGGAATGTAAAGATATTTTCATTTGAGAGGGTAAGGGCAGAGAGAGGAATACAGAGGTAAGGATTTACATGGGAGAAGACAAGTGTCATGAACGTTGGTATATCAATGTGCCTTGTGTTCCTATTTCACATAACATTTATTGTATAGGTTTTTGTGTCTGTGTCAGTACACTACAGGAAGTTGAACAGAGCCAGTTAGGTACCTCTTAGCTGTAATAATATCCTCTAGGAATCTGTGACTGATTAATGTGGACCCTGATTATAACTAGATAAAGGGGTGTCCCTAGACGCTACCAGGAAAGCACTTAATCTTTTAGTGTCCCAGTTGGAGAAAGATAATTGATTAATTCAGGAATACAAGAATAGAGTAGAAAGCATGGCAGAGTAGTAAAAAAACCAAAACAACCAACCAACCAACCAAACAAACAAACAAACAAAAAATCCTTAATCCTGAAAAGGAAAAGAGAAAAGTCTGGAAGAGAGGCAGATTAGGTCTATAAGGACTAGTGAGAGTGATAATTCTGGGCTCACGTGGAACTCCACTTATGACATCTCAAACCTCAGGTGTCATTTCTCAAATAGGTGGTGTATGATTAAATTGTGTATATGTATATGTATATGTAATGTATATGTGTGTGTGTGTGTGTGTGTGTGTGTGTGTGTGTGTGTATATATATATATATTCTGCACAGAAGTGCATTGAGAATATGAAGAAATTAAATTCCCTCTTTATTTTCTTGGGAGGGCTCAGAAGAGAAAAAAAGTCTAGATCTACTGAGCAGTTAGGTAAAAACAAACAGAACTGAGAGTGTGGTATAGTTTATAAAATACTTTGGCAGTGAGTCAAAGCTTTTGGTGTTCCAGAGAAGCTTAGCCGTTAACCAGTTGTGTAATCTTAGATAAGTTTCACCTGTTGACCAGGTGAGTTATTATTTTCCTTCCTACTAAAAACTGCTATGAAATTATGAATTTGTTTTATATAGAAAAATGTCAAGAAGGAAAAAAAAAAAGCCTCTTGAGATATACAGGGTTCTTTCTATGACCTGGTAGTAAAAGTAGCAAACTTCAAGATAACTTGAAAGGGCTAAGTGGTTCCCTTCCACTCCTACACCCTGTAGTTTCTCGAAATTCTACTCTTGATTTCAGTCTTTTGTGATTAAGTATAATTTTATTTCAGAGGTCCTCTTTAAAATATCAGTATTCCTGGAAGGGATGGTACCTGACACGTAATAGGTACACACAATAAATATTTATATAGCAGATCCATATATTTACCGGATCATTTATTGAGTAACATGTAAGCTAGGTCTTGTGAAGTACGGGGACCTATGGGTACAGAATTTAGAATGGAAACAAGAATTACTTAAGTGGTTAACCACATAACCAGTGGTTTGGAGTGTGACCCCAATACCAGCTCCAATACCAGCTCCATCCATTTTTCCACTGGGTCTGATGTATGTTGAATTAAGAAGACTTCAGTCAAGTCACAAATTTATTTTTAGAGATTTCCAAATGCAGCCTTTTAACCTTATGGCCCTACAGCTAAAAGAAAAGAATAAACACCTAATAAGCATCTACTGTGTGCTAGGCACAGGGTTAGACATTTTATTTTCACTTATTATTTGAGCACCTCCTCTAGGAGGGATTCTGGGTGATTCCAGAATAACAACATGGTACTACGTGGCTACTCTGCTATTCACACCAGGAAAAGAAGCAAAGTTTTCTTAGGTGAGGTAGTCTCCTAGTTGGTACATTCCTAGGGAGATCAGGTTGGGAAACACAGTCTATGGCAAGCAAAAAGAGAGACACATGAAGGAAGGAAACCCTCTCCAAGGAAATGGCACCAGCACTGACTATCTTTACTTCTTAACTTCGTATTTCTATACAGCCCACAAACCAATGAACCCCTGTGAACCCTTTGGTTTGAATGGCTTTAATGTACAGCAACATACTTCATTGGTGGCCTAGGTACTAACTTTTGAGTTTTCCACTTCGTGACATGAGAGGAGAGTGACAGTGACCTCTGTTTTTGGAAGTCTCTCCCCTTTACCACTTTGATAACACAGGGCTTATCCTGACTTGTTTTGGGGAGGTCATCTGGTCTTCCATGTCTGGATACATGGATGGTGGATGCTGTGAGTTGGAAAAACTTAATGACAAATTCTGTTGCATTTTATTTTTTAATTTTCTATTACATTTTATAGAGACAGCAAGACAAAGATCATGTAAGTTGATTGTAAAGAAATAGTCTAAAATGGAAGTGAGTCCTAGGCTCTTTAATGAACACTTTGTCCTTGAAGAAAATGTGATAAGGTCAATGTTGACTGCCGATGATGAGCAACCCAGTTGGGTGTTTATTCTAAATATATCACTGCCGGCATCACCCTTGGCAGCACCTTGCTTCCTCCTTCCATCCGGAATTTCCTACCAGATGGGGAGAGAGCTCATTACTAACCAGGAGAGGAGAAATGATGTTAACACCCACAGCAGCAGTTCATTCAACCCCTTCATGACTCTTCCTTCTGCCCAAACTCCCAGCAGCCTCTGCTGAAAACCTTGGGCATGGCACGCTGTAAATGCCACGGCCCCTCACTAACACTTCCCTTTTCATGGAGGTCAGGACGAAGGCGAGCAAGACTTTCTTTGCCAGCCCCCAGCTGAGTGACCTGCTTTCTCAGCAGCACAATTTCTCTAATGAGATTGTTTCACAAAGAGAAGAATAAAATAAAGTGTTAGGGGGTTTGATCAAAGTGATTCTTAGGCTCTGAGGCACAGGGTCAGACTGCAGGTTACAAATGAGCTTTGGGACCAGAGAAGGTCACATTGAGAGCATGCCTCACCTCCATATCTCTCCTTTCTCCTTGTCAAGACCCACCTTTGAAATTTTGGAAAGTCTCTCCCGTGCAAATATTTGAACTGACTTCAAGAAAGATTCACAGAATATCTAACAAATAGTTGTTCTTTTGAGCATTTAGGTTATCCTACACACATTCCTGTATCAGTCATCCTTACCTTACTTAACAACAATCCCATTAGGTAGAAACTGTTACTATTGCTCTACATTTATCAGAGGAAAAACTGACACTCAGAAATGTTGAGTAACTTGCCTCAAACAAGAGTGCTAGTAAGTAGCAGAGTGGAGATTGTGACCCAGTTTTATCTGTCTCCAAAATTTATGAGCTCAAACCCTAAGACTTAACAAGTAGTATATAGTTAGCACTGAGCTGAGTGACGTGGAGCCTGAAAAAAATGAAACAGGTTGTGGCTTCAAACAGTTCACAATGTATTGGTTGAGACAGACATGAACTTAAGTTACAGAAGGACACTATAAGGAAGAATGTGAAAATCATTGTACCATGATGGCGTACTTATTAAATGTTTTGATACCACTAAGGTATGAGTGAGATGGTAATAAAATAGCTATCATTTATGAAGTTGTTTTAGACATGATGACAACTTATGAGAAAGATACTATGATTATTCCCTTATCATAGATAATGAAACTGTGTCACCAAGGCAATGTTAAAAACAGAATTTTGGTCTGGGTTCTCTGACCACAGTACCCACATTCTTAACTTCTATGCAATCCTATTGACTGACAGTAAAAAAGTTTATATAGAAATTGTAATTTTAACTGGGTCTTAATGGATATATTTTTTATAAGAAAAGTTTTTTTGGGGAGAAGGGGGATACAGGTCAACCCACACAGTGGGAAAGATGTATGTAGAGGCTCAGGTGTGGGATAAGATAGCAGGTAGATTCCAGAATCACAGAATAGTGAATTATGGATGGAGAGGAAAGACAATTCATTGCTAAAGCTACAACCTAAAAACTGCTTACTTTGATCTTGTTTTGCACCTATATTACAATTTATACATTAGAAAAAGTCGAGTGGTCAATTTGGAGAAAAAAATTATAGCACATGGAATGATTCTGTAGACATCTTTAGGCATTTTATTTTTTTTATCAATTATTAGTCTTTCATAACTTGGTAGTCATTTTAAAAAAATCACATTTATCTCATTACTTCATTTATTCATCCAATTAAAATATTCATCCAATTAAAATGTTTTCTGATTAATAATAATGTGCAAGTCATTGGATAAATAAGAGCATAATGGCCAAGGAATGCATCTGAAATTAAATAAAGAGAGACAAAGCACTGTGTCACCAAGGCAATGTTAAAAACAGAATTTTGGCCTGGGTTCTCTGACCAGAGTACCCACATTCTTAACTTCTTTGCAATCCTAATTGACTGACAGTAAAAAAGTGTATATAGAAATTGTAATTTTAACTGGGTCTTAATGGATATATTTTTTAGAAGACAAGTTTTTTTGGGAGAAGGGGGATACAGGTCAGTACAAATAACACTCTATGCCGAATAGTAGGCACATGACGGAGATAGAGGTGATATGGCTCTTAGAGAAAGGAGGTGAAACTGAACTAGTCCTTGAACATGCTTTCAACTGATAATGACTTGGGGAAAGAAAGAAAGAAAAAAGATGGGAATTGAAGTGAGCAAAGTGAGAGCAGCCAGGGAGGGCAGGACACACAGAACTCATAAAAAGGGAGTGTTCTAAATACAGAGAAGTATGGCAGCCAGGAAGGGAGCTCTATTATGGCCTTGTGTACCAAGCTGAGTTAGACTCTCCTAGGACAGCAATGGGAAACAACTGAGGGTTTTTCATAGTGTTGTGAAAGCATCAGAGCATGAGAAAATTGACTCTACTATTGTCATATGAAATCATTTGGAGTTCAAGAGACTGGAAGTGGGAAAGACCAGTTAGAACACTTCAGCTCTTGCTCAGATTAAGTATCAATGATAGTTACAAAATGAAAAGGAGGGAGTGAGTTGAAAGATGTGACAGAGAGATGATCAACAAGCTTTGTGAATTACTAAATTTAGGGGACAAAGGAGAAAGAAGAATCAAGATAATGCTAGATGATTAAAGAAAGATTTATTAACATTAAGACAAACCAGAGGTCATGAAAGGGAAGATCTCTTGACCATGTTGAAATTGAGGTGTCCGTAAGACATCCATATAGAAATATCAGCAGGTAGGGAAATTCAGGTCTAACGAGCCTGTTTTTAAGCTCTGATCTATATAGGTATAAGCAAGCCCTGGGAGAGTGTGTGGAGAGAGAAGATCAATGGCAGAAACATGAGGTATAAGTATATTCAGGTGACAAGGAGATGAGCAGTCATCTAGAGAGTCAGTAGAAACTTGGTCAAGTGTCATGGGACCAGGAAATGAGTCAACAGAACCCAATGCTGCAGTGCCATTAAGGAGGTTGGTAACATTCCGGGGTGGAAATGGTCGACTTTGGGACAGAAGTCAGCAAGTAGAATTAATATGGGCTAAGGATGCAAAGGCAGTAAATGTAATCCATTCTTTTTATAATGTTGGCAGTGAGAAAAAAGGAGAAAGATGGAGCAGTGGCTTGAGGAACTAGCAGTATTAAAGGAAGTTTTTATAATAGAAAATATACTTCCATCAATGTCTTTGGGATATGTCCCTGGAATTCAAAAGCTTAAATTCATCTACTCTAAAATAGTCCACTAAAACAATTTCCTAAAATTTGTAGTTTATAATGTGTTTTAAAAGTATTTTTGAACTGCATAAAAGTCCTATGTAAAATACAAGTATACTGTATTTTATGTGAACCTCTGGACCATGAGAAATTGTAACTGTATTATGTAAGATAACATTACTTGAAGAACTAATGGTTTGAGTAGACAGTCTCTGTTTTGCCATTAAGTCAGACAATTCATTTTCCTTTCTTCACAGATTACTTATATCCGGTCCTGTCTCCATCCGTTGGGGACTTGTGTACGTCATGATCTTGAGTATGTCATTAACTAGCTCTGCAGCCTGGAACCAATCAACTGGCTTCCATGGGCCTCCATACCATTTTCTAAAAGAAGAAAGATCACTGACTTGATCTCTTAGACACATTCCACGCAGAAAGTGTAACATGTCTTCCCTTCCTTGCTCTAGGTGTACTTTGGGATGGGTTTTGAATATATTATATACATGTGATGTGCATGATTAGAAAACTGGAAAAGGTTTAAGAAAAAAGTTTCAAGAACTGAGCACAGTTATTTATCTATAGTAGACTCAGTTAACTCAAGCAATAGGCCTTCTCAAGCAACTGGCACAAAACATCTTTTATTTTTTTGCCGGTTGCTTAAGAGTTTTGCCAGTTGCTTGAGAGTGCTGGGTATATTTATTTGGCATCTATCAATCCTAAGGGGTGCTGATTAACTGAGTCTCCTGTACTGGAAATAAAAGCAAGGAATAGAAGAGAACGAATACAGAAAATTCACCAGTGGGAAAAAGAAAGAGAATGACAGTTTCTGGAATGCTAAAAAGAATCTTAAAGAAGAAAATAAAAGGAAAGGATAATTTAATAAATAAAATATAAAAGCATAATTTCATATGTGGCCATACTGTACTCCCAGACATGAGTTTTCTTTAGGTTTAATGAATAAGAATCCCTACGGCAGTCTTATAATCAATAATCATTTTGCCAGACATTGGACAGTCTTTTTGT
This sequence comes from Lyroderma lyra, assembly GCA_004026885.1. Classification (NCBI taxonomy): domain Eukaryota; kingdom Metazoa; phylum Chordata; class Mammalia; order Chiroptera; family Megadermatidae; genus Lyroderma; species Lyroderma lyra. The sequence continues at coordinate 73,126 of PVJL010002910.1, forward strand.
CTGCGTCCTACTTAGAAAATGGGAAAAGAGAGGGATGAAGGGAAAAGAAGTAAAGTCCATTCAGTACCGGCAGTTTTGTACAACACTCAGTTTGAGATGGAAGAAAAGTCTTGATTCGAGGATGATGAATGAACTGGAGACATGTGAGGCCCTGAGAAATGACTTCTCCACCTTCTGATGTGGGATAAAGAATGTGATGTGGGATAAAGAACCTCTTGAGAAAGCCAAGTGGAAAGAACCACAGACAATGGCAAACTGCGATCTTGCTTTGATGGTCCTGTGGGAGACAGTGGACAATGTGTGCACTGTACTCTCTGTACTGCCGGACCCAGCAGAATGAAAGTCCTTGGGGATCAGTGGTGCCAAGGACTGAATGCTTGTGTCCCCATGATCCCCATTCAATTGCTGAATCCTAACCCCCAAGTTGATGGTATTTTGAGGTGGGATCTTTGGGACATAATTAGGTCATGATTCTGCTCTAAGTAATGTGATTAATATCCTTATATAAAAGGCCCTAGAGAATTCCTCTATCCTTTCTACCATGTAAGGTTGCAGTGAAAAGATAGCTAGCTAGAACACAGGTTCTCATTAGTCATTGAATCTGCCAGGGCCTTGATCTTGGACTTCCCATCCTCTAGAACTATGAGAAATAAATTTCAAATTTCCGTTGTTGATAAACCACCCAGAGAGTTTTGTTATAGCAGCCTGGACAGATTGAGATGGGTGGTTCTGGCTGTTTCCCATGGGATTTCTTCATCTCCTTCTCTATTGCCCTGGATATGATTTCAGAAGGCCTACATTATTGGGAGCTGACTGGGTGATTGCAGCTTTGCTTCTTTCTGCTTTTGAGATAGTTCTGTACCTGCTGTGTTTATAGGAAAAGAGGCTCCCATCTCAGAGTGGCAGGATCGGGGATGTCTTTGGGAGAGGAAGAAAGGAAGAGACAAGGGTTTTTCACGTCATGACAATTTCAAGAAACAGCAAAATGTTTATCTGTTAAAAGCTAGCAAGGTGTCATGACACTTCTTGGCTGTAAATAGCACTCTTTCAGAACCTAAAACGTAATCCAGGTGTCCTGCCAGTCTCCTCCTTTTCTGCCTGCCACACATGCTATAATACCTGTCCCAGGCAATCCCATCAGTTGTGACTTTGTGATGGGACCAAACCTTCACTATTTTGGTATTAAATTGGATTTGAACTTGGGTCTCAATTCAATTCAGTTCAATTAACATTTACCGAACACCTACCAGGCAAGGTTTTTAACTTTGTCTGTAAGTTACATCCAAACTTCTCTAAACAAGCAAATTGGACTGGAAGTCCGAAAGAACCACACTTGGTTACAGTACATCCAGGATCTTTCAGTGTTTTGCTACTTACAATACCACAAAGTTGCTTTAGAAATCAGTATCATATGGTAGCTGTGAGTTGCGTGAGTGGGTCCTCCCAAAGGTTAGGTATAAATTATAAGTAAAGACTGGTATGAACACAGATTTGAGTTGCTGCTACCAGCACTTCAGAATTAAGATAAAAATGATTCCTTCTGTTAGGGTTCTTCCTGCTTTTATTAATTGGTTTTTTTCTCCCTCACTATTCATTAATCCATTTTGAAAATACAAAGTGTGAGGTGTCATGGAAAGAGAATTCTAGGTCAGCCATATAATGCATGTGAGACTCTGGACAAATTACCTCATCTTACCTGGATTCCTTATTTCATTAACATCTCTGTCATGTATCACACAATACCTGGCATATTAGACAATCAATTCTTCCTCTTATAGTTCTATGTTGATTAAGTAATTTCCTTTCTATTATACATGTTAAAAGAAAAAAATTACATGTAAAAAGATGGTTTTGTTTTCTATATTTAAATGTGTTTTAATATTTAGTTTGCTTGAGACAGTAGCAATATTATCACTATAAAAATATTACTGCCAAAATAATACAAGGGCTGTCTGGGAAGTATCCAGCCATGCATTATGAAAAGAAGAGGCATTTATAATTGAATTCTTTTTCCGGACAGGCCTTGTATTTCCCTGACTAAGCACAGTGTTCAGGAAAACAGCAGATGATATGTCTGACAGCCTCCTTTTGATTTTAGTCTTGACGTAGAATTAAAAGTGAGGATAGAAGATCATTTTACTCTGATTTTTCAAGAACTTGACTATATCCAGAGTTAAGAAGGAAAGTGTGACTTCTAGGTAATAAGGGAAAGCAGTAATCTTAAAAAAACAAAAAAACAAAAAACTAGCCTTTGGGAGCCTAGAGGGAATTTTTAAGTCAGTATAAATCATGTCCAAAATTAATTAGTCAACTCATTCATTTGAAATTATTAGATTAAGGTTCTACAATATTTTGGGCAGTTTTAGATGCAGGAAATACATATAACAGAACATATAATAAGAGTTGCCACACTAAAGTTAGCTAAATTAGGGGAATTCTGAAAGAATTTTAGGGAAATGTGCAAACTAGTTCTGAGTAGCTTCAGTATTTGATAAAGCTGCAATTAATAGTCATTGTCATTTAGTTAAGTACAAAAATTGTATTCATATATTTTTATTAATTTTAACTTTTCTCTACATTGTATCTCTTGCACATATATGTAAATTATACTAAAGATACCACCAAAATAATACTCATCTTTTAGATATTTTTAGATTCCAAAGCATAATTTAACCAAAAATTGTCCCTTAACGATCTACTTAAATTTTTTCTATAAAACTTTTCTTTGAGGAGAAACTTTATCTTCCAAATCTTTAACAGCAGTACCTGGTGTAGGCTTCTAGAATTTTAGGTGCAATGAATAGGGAATATAGTTCAATGTAATAAAATTTTATGTGAATTATAATTTTTTAAAAACCAAAATAAAAATATAATGTCTTGCATTATGTGCAAATTTTAAAACATAGTGGTTGATCTCTTGACCAGCCTTCACTCTACAACTGTCTTTCTTTACACTGTATTCCTCTGTTAAAAGAGATGCCCAAGGCATCTAAATGGTATTGACTAATACTGAATGGCTACCTACTTCCTCCACATTTAGGTTGCTTGCTTACTTAGATATTAGTTATGTTTATTACCAAACCTGTTTCTCACAATTGTACTAGTAACCATAATTAAGCAATTTAATGTATTATTGTGTAGAGTGCTGAAATATATGTGCTAAAGAAAAGGTTTTTAGTTAAACTATATTCACTACATTGTAGTCATTAAAGGAAAGCTGCTTAAAAAGTACTATTATATTGAATGTGGGCAAGACAACTCTAAAAGAATAAAAGCAATGGTAAAAGTACTTTACTCGGCTTATTTTACAAATTCTTTAGATTTCTATTGCACTTAAAATAATCTAAAATAGGAATCTGAAGGCAATTTATTATGGGTGTGATTTATGAGAAAAAAATGACATTGAACTCTAACGAGCAGGCCTATACTCACAAAAATTACCATGATCCTAAATCGAGAGATAAGGGTGTGAATGTATACTCATTTGTGTACATTGGAATGTTGAAATGTTTATTGGATATATTTTTTATAGTTTCCATATTTGGACTTACTTTTCCAATAACTAAGCATAAATGTCCTACTGCATCAAGTTCCTTCTGTAATGAGTATCTCCCAAAATATTTACCAAAAAGTCACAATAATATTTTATCAGAGATGGCATGTTGAATAAACTATGTTTATGCTTTTATAACATGGAGGCACCACTTTAGCTAAGCAAAATATCAATCCACATCATCTTTAGTAGAATTAGTCCTGAATATTGAGTTTTGAATTATAGAATGTTTTAAGAAACACATAAAATGCAAGTACAAAAGAAGACATATAACACAAAAAAATTTAATTTTCTAGGCACATCTTACTAAATGTAGACATGTCAATACAGGATGATTAACAGATTTTCAGTATATGTACAATTGCAGTTATATAAGGCCACCAAAACAAACCTTTGTATAAAACTCCACTCAAACTGAAATGTATGTTCTTGTTTCTGTGAATATATTCCTTATGAGACATTGAATTTATCCATTTTAGTAAATACTAATTTAGTTTAAGAACATGGAACTTGATAGTTTTTGTTCTATTCACCTCATTCCTTTCAGATTCTGAGTCTGTCACTTTTGTTCCTTTCTCCTGGAACAAAATAACAAAGGAAATGCTGACCTTAAAAGCTAGTCTTGAAGGTCACAAAATGATTTGATATCTGTCACAAGATTAGTTTGTTGTATGTTGATAGAGATGTTCCATTAATGAAAAGCTGGGTTCTCACAGACAGTAAAATAAATTTAGTATTGAGATACAAGTTCCAGTATAGCCACAGCCTTTATTTCCCCATCTTAAGAAGACATAAAATAAAAAGTGACATAAAATAAAATAGAACAAGTAGGCACTGACCTCCTCTCAGAATTTGGCATCACGCTACTTTCACTGCCCCAGACTGCTGCCTGCAGGATACTGTTTTATGTCTTTGTAAAAATTATTTTTTCTATTACATTTTAATAACGGTATTTATTAAATAAATTTCACTAAAATGAATATACTGCAAAAGGGAACCAGTAATCTGGCTAATTGATGAAGGAAGAAATAGTATAATAGATTCATGTTATACAAAGGCAGGAATGGAAGGATAGGTTAAGGAAAGAAAGCAAAGAAGTAAATAGCTGTACAAACAAATTTAGTGTCTCTTTGAAGTTCCACCATAAATATTGTCTGACTTTAAGTGTGTGTCTTTATTATTTTCTCCTTTATATGAAAACCTGGCTTCCTTATGAAGGTGTGAGTATTTCCCATCACAAAGGGTCATAATTCTATTGTTATCCAAGGAGAAGATGGGTCTGCTTGGAAAAACTCAGACAAAGCTAGACCATGATGGTTGAGTCAGTTTGTCCTCTATAAGCTGATAATTATCTTACACTGTTACAGCTACCATCGTGGTGTGGAGAGAATATACTTCACAAGAGTGCAACATTCAGAAAAGTGCTCTATCCTCTTGTAATAAAAATTTGAACTGCAATGTTTCTAGTTTCACACACAACTTTTGTTTGTGCTTCACCTTATAGCCCCAAACATGATCATTCCATCATCTCCAGTTTTAGTACATACTAGAAGCTTTTGATGTGCTTGTTAAAATGAATTAGGGTCCAGCAGAAGTAATGCCCACACTTGAGTTACGATTTTATTATAAAATCATAACCACACATGCTTACGCTTACGCAAATAACACTCTTTTTTTATGAGCTGGTAATCTATGCCAAATCTTTTCTTACAAAATCATAAGTATGTATGGTTATAATTCTGTAACAAAATCATAACTCAAGTCTGGGTGTTACTTCTGTTGGACCCTGTGTTTCTATGTCCTCCTTCCCCAAAGATTCTGAGCAGTAGCTCTGTGGTGAAACCTAGGAATGAATATTTTAGAAGTTCTCCAGTAAATTTTCATTCAAATGATCTGTAGACTACATTTTGGAAACTTTGGATAAAGACCTACCTGGAAATTTTAGGCTTATACTAATGGTGAAAATAAAACTTCACTAGCATCCATGGCTTTAACAGTCTCCTCGTATATAGTTGTCATCAGTGCTTTCACAGACTGATTTTATAGTCTAATGAAAGCAGATGAGTGTAGACTCAAATAAGCATAATACAATGCAATAAAAAAGTACTCAGCGAATTGCATGGATGAACAACATAAGGTAAAAAATACTCAGAGAAAGGAAAGTTCATTTTCAGTGGTACAGTTCAAGAGATAAATTCATCTGGAACAAGATTGGAAAGGTGAGCATTTATACAAAAGTTATGGGAAAAAAAAACCTGAAAGAAAGTTCCACCTACGGTGCCCAATGAGGTGGGTGCACATCAGGGATACTGGGGAGAGGGCTAGGAAGGTCTGCTCAGTTAAGATTTAGGTTACTTCTCTTCATTGGGATTGGTTCTTCCTCTAGACCAGCTACACCCACCCTTCTAAGGAGTTTGGGAGCTGGCAGTTCCTCCCTCTTTCACTGGGAGGTCAAAATGAACCACATTTCCCCATAACTGAGGTGTCCACCCAGAATGAAAGAGTAAGTTGGATGCTGGTTTCTTACTGTGTGCTCCTATTGTTAGACTGACTATTAAAATCAGTTCGACCCGAGCACATGACAGGCAGCTGTCTGCTCTTAACTCCCTGGGATCTCACTTCTTCGAGTCCGCTCTGAGACTTTCCTTAAGTAATAGACAGCTGCTACACCCTGATTAAGCTGTTTGCACATAAATGGGCACTTGCCCAAGAGCTGCTACTTCACCTTAGACCTAATCTGAAACTGGAACTAAATGGCACGTGGAGATTTAGCGCTTTCTACTCTCTATCTGCCCTCACTGCTGCCCCTGGGAGCCTTTCAGAAGATCCAGGGATGAGGGTAGCTCTTTGGGGATCCCACTTTGCCAAGAATGTCTGAACCAGTCCTCAAACAAGCCTTTGGGGGAATTCCTAAACTGCTTCCAACTGCTTCTCTCTTTCCCTGAGGGAGAATGCATCGCCTTGTAACAGGCTTATTTAGGAACAAGTTTTCAGAAGCTATTCCTTCTGGTGGCTCACAATCTAGGGATTTCTTAAGAAGAAAATGATACATAACCAAATCCACAGATTGCCAGCACAGTGTTAAAAACAATCATTCATATGACTTTCCTGCAGCACTTAATGAGGATGACGGCTGGTGGTAATGATAAATTTCTGACTGTATGTTCTTGCTAGGGGCCCTCTGGGGAGGGAAACTGCTGCTGGCTGAGGCATTCAGAGTTTGTGCTAAACTCTTCTCAGTAGGAATGTCCTTGCTGCTGTTGCTGAAGAGATGAAGGACTGAAGGCAAGGTATTAGCTCTCATTGAAAGTAAAAACATATCGACCCTAGGCTATTAAAGACAATCTCTTTGGATACGTGCATTGTTATCAATAACACAACAGTTTTGCCTATTTGAAATTCAGCCTCACGTTTCACAGTGAACCCTTGTGTAATTGTCAATTTGAAACTTTAAAGAGGACTTCATTAACTAAGTTTCAGTTCTTGCAACTCCACCCTCCTACAGTTTAATTATTCCTGATGGAAATAAAATATGGTGGCTTCCAAAGGTCCTGAGTGTGGCTTCCAGTGTGCCTGTTTTGCCAATAACTGAAGTAATCCCAGCTACCACTTACAGAGAGCTTATGTGGCAAATACTTTATAAATTATCTCTGTTAATAATTACAATAGTTTTTTTAATGTTACTTTCAATATGCGCATCTTACAGATAAAGAAATGGAGACCCAGAGTTAAGGTATTTTCGAGGTCACATATCTTATAAGGGAGAGACTCAAATTTGAACCCAAGACTATCTGATTCCATAGCGACAGCTTTTTAACCTCCATAGTATAGTACCTCTCTCCAGTCTACTGGGCCCATCCATGTTCCCTCCCTCTGTGCATTTGCCCAGATTATAGTGCTACCTAAATAGTTTTCCTTCTTCCCCCATATCTGACTATCAAAAGTCTATGTTTCCTCAATGCTAATGTTAAATATCATCTTTTTTATGCAGCCTATCCTAATTTTATCTTCCTCTTCTCTACACTCCTCTAACCAGATACAAGTTCCATTTTTTGAGTACTCTCAGCAGCTTCCATATAACTATTATGGTTCTTACCTTATTTTGCCTTTTCTGCTTGACTAATCAACTGTAAATTCCCAAATTATGGTTTACATATGTCCCTAAATAACTTAATAATAAAATATTTTGAATATAGTGGGTGCTCAATAAATATGTATAATCCATACATATTTGCTACAAGCATTTCTAGAATTAATCTGGATCAGGGCTCAGATTAAAAGACCTAAGTTATTAGGTATTTGCATATGGGAGATTGGGATCACGGGTCTCATGTCTCCCATCTAGAGAAGTGAGGATTGTAATATAAGTTTCTAGGCTCTATCAGGCTTCAGATATTGTAGAGGTGTGAGGGATGAAAGGCGAGAGTAAGTACTTACCAAAGGCCACAAATTTATAAGGCTTCAGAGCCACTGACCTGTGACTCATATTATTTCCATACATGTGCAATATTCTTTTTACTACGTCATGCTGACACAAACAGAATAACCAGTGACATTTCAAATACTATGCTGTCATCAATTTTTCTGTTCCTAGAGTCCAACTATGTTTCCCCTACTTTAGAAGAGCTCAGACCTCAGTTTTAAGAAATAAAATTAATCACTCTTTAAAGACAGTTTCAATTTAATAGTCTTAACTGTCATAGAAACTCTTTGCTCAAGCAGACACCTCTCAATTACTCACAAATGGATCATCAAGAACAGATTTGGCTTTCAAGTTCTTATTGACATTATCACCTACTCAATTTAGTTAAATCTTTTGTTAAGGCAACGTTACTGTACTCTTCTGAAGTTTTAAATACCATAGAGTTTGATGGGAAAAGCTGTTTAAAACTCAAAACACTTATACAGAATATGCTCTGAAAACTGAACTTACATATGTAATACATATTGATTGAACAAAGTTTCACAGTCAATATAAAAATTAATGCCATGAGACTTCCCATTTCGAGATATGACAAAGTAATTGGTATTATATTAACTCTTCTGTTGAGAAAAATTGTAAATGTTGGGTGTAAAAAAACCCACAGGCTTTAAAAATTATCAGAAAGCAACATAGATAGCTGGATTCTGGGGGCATGGGGGGACAAGATCCCAGGAGGGAGGGCAGCCATTGAAGTACATCATATATTTTCAGTTATCATCCCCACCTACCACTGCTTTGGAATACTTGTGGATCCAAAGTATGGGGCAAAGACCTCACGAGAAAGCAGCAATACCTGAACTGGGACACACACACACACCACACAAATAGTTCCACCAAAACAGCTAGGACATGAAAGGCCACAATCCTGGGATCTGTAAGAAGCTACCTGTAAAGGCATATGTCAACTTCCAAGATGTATATGCATAAGGAAGGATGCCAAGGAAAGAGGAAGAAAACATGTGCTAAGAGACTAAAAAAATCTAAGCAAAGATTTTGCCATTGTCATAATACTGAGCGATGAAAAGTGAATTTAAACAGCATATGTTTTCAGTTGAGACCTTTGAAAGGCCATGTCCAAGTGTAATAACAAACATGAAATAGATCCACTTTGATTGAGTCAAGTTGATTTGCCGATGCTCTAACAAATCCTCTTGGAAGAAGACAGCATCAATCTAGGTCTCTAACTAATATTGTTTAATAAAATTTTTGGTATTCAATAAAGCTTTACCAGACATGGCCAGAAATAGAATCCAAGAACCACAGACTCAGAGAAAATATATAACAAAAAACACCACAATAAAAATCACCGATACCTCAGAAAATTGGGAATGGAGTTACCACGTAACCCAGCAATCCCCCTTCTGGGTATCCACCCAAAAAACTTGAAAATCTTAATCCGTAGAGACTTATGTACCCCAACGTTCATTGCAGTGCTGTTCACAGTGGTCAAAACACGAAAACAAGCAAAGTGCCCTGCGACAGATGACTGGATAAAGAAGCTGTGGTACATATACACAATACTCAGTTATAAGAAAGGATGAAATACTGCCATTTACAATAAAAATGGATGGACCTAGAGATCATCATGCTAAGCGAAATAAGCCTGACAGAAAAAAACAAAACTATATGACTTCATTCAAATGTGGAATATAAAACTTAAAGCAACAAAGAAAAAACAAACAAACAAATAAACCCATGGACACAATCAATAGTTGAATGTTTATTCAGGGGTAAGTGGGGAGGAGGTGGGAGGAGAGGGAGTGGGTAGGAGAGGAGGGGGAGGGAGCTAAATATATGGTGATGGAAAAAGAATTCACATTGAGTGGTGAACTTATAATGCAACAAGTTGACGATGCACTGTAGAATTGTACACCAGGAACCTATGTAATTCTTGCTAACCAATGTTATCCCACTAAGTCTAACAATTAAAAATGTGAAAACAAAACAAAACAAAAAGAAAACTAATCAAAATAAAACCACGTGTAGGTGATTCAGGTATTGATTGATGCTACCAGATACAGATTTTATCACCTTATAATTAATATGTCCAAGAAAAGAGAAAACAACTTTAACAAAGAAATAAAATTTCTAAATAAAAAAGTAATAGGAATTTCAGAATTTGAATCAATACTCAAAAGATTGATAAAATGATGAACAGAGATATTAGAAGATAAATTTATCCAGATTTAAGCATAGGGAATTTTTAAAACTGTAAGTAAATACAACAATGGGCATACAAAGTATATGGAACATGATAGAAAAATTACAGTAAGTATAGTTAGAGTTATAAAAGTAGAGACAACGGGGAAATGGGGCAGAACATTTAAAGAGATATTTACCAAGAAATTTCTCAAACTAACAAAAGATATCAAACTATAAATTCAAAAAGATCCATAAAAATAAAGAAGGGCATATTCAAGAAGATCACAGCTAAGCATATCATGAGGAAAATCAAAGGGAAATAGAAAGTGTAAAATACCTAGTAGGGAAAGACATATTACTTTCATAGCTGTAACAATAAGACTGACAGATGAAGTCTAAACAGAAAGCAGAAGACAATGAAATAGCATCTTTAAAATGCTAAAGAAAAGTATCTATCAATCTAGAATTCTATACCAGTGAAATAATCCATTAAAAACTGAAGGCAAATGTATAATTTTTTTCAAACTAAACCCAGAAAATCTATCAGCAGGAGAACTACATTAAATACTAAAAGAAATACAAATAGTTCTTCAGTCAGAATGCAAATGACTCCACATGGAAGCACAGTAATGCAGAAGAAATAAAGAGCACCCTAAGAAATAAATGTGTGGTCAAGCTATCTGAATATCTACAGTTTGAAACAATAATAGTATCTTACAGGGTTGTAAGATATATGTTGTATTAAAATATGCTATAGAATAGAAATGGGAGGTGGGTAAACGGAGTTGAAAGGTTACTGCATCTAGAAAGTGGTAAAAGTACTAATTTAAAGTAAACTCTAATAAGTCAATGACTTAAATTGCAATCCTCATGGTAATGATTAAAAAAATAATTTTTAAAAGTAAATAATGAACAAACTAACAAAGTAAAAGAAGTTTTAATATACATGATTAATCCAAATGAAGGTATGAATGAAGAAAAAATACATAAAAAGGGGACAAAGAGATAACTTATGTGATGGCATTAAAATGTCAATAATTATATTAAATATAAATATATGAAATACTGCCATTAAAAATATAAGTTGTCAGTCTAGATACCAAATGATATGCTGCTTCAAAAAGATACACCTTAAATATAAAAACACAAAATGTTTGGAAGATAAAAAAAGATATACCATAGAAATATTAAATAAAAGAAAGTTAATGCAGCTATACCAGAATTTAAAAAGAGAAATTAAGTCAGGGGTTACTACTAGAAAAGAAAGATATTTCATAATAACAAAATAGTAAGCAGAATATATACAGTCCTAAATTTGGATACATCTAATTGCATAGTCTCAAAATACAATATACAAAGCAAAAATTGTAAGAACCAAAAGGAGAAAACAGAAAAATCCACAAAGTAGACTATTTTAAAATGTTTTTCTGATAAAATAAAAGATAGAATAAATAAGTAATTAAAGATTTAAAACTTAATTTAATAATGACCTAACTGATCTACATAAAACACTCCACACAACCACAGCATAAGACATGTTTTGTGCTTTTCCAAATGCACCCGGTATATTTACCAAAATTTACCATATCTTGGGCCATATCTTTTAAAGGATTGAAATCTTTCAGCAAATATTTTTTTTTTGGACCACAGTGAAATTAAGCTAACAATCAATAATTAAAAGTAACTAAAAAAACAAAGAGACAAAAAAAACCCCCAAATATTTCAAATTAAGCACAATTTTTCTAAATAAGTCATGGGTCAACAAAAAATATGAAAATTAGAAATATTTTAAACAGCATAGCAATGGTCACAAGGCATACCAAAACTTAAGGAATGCAGTTACATTCATATTTGAAGTAAGTTTATATTTTTATATATATTTGAAAATTTTAAAAGGCTAGAAATTGTATAAGAAACTATTTCAAGAAGCTATAAAGTGAATAGCAAATAAAACCTACAGAAAATAAAGAAATAAATAAAAGGTAAAAATTAATAAAACAGAAGGCATATATACACTCAGATACTATAAAGAAAATAAAAGGGAGAGAGAACCTAAGATGGCAGCTAGAGAGGAGATTCTTGAAACCTCTCCTGGAAAATACAATTGAACAACTGGGATCCAAGGGGGGAAACCCTGAGTGGCACAGGCTCAGCTTAGAGATCCATGTATCACAAGAAAACACCTGCAGGTCAGAGAAAGGGGGGCAAATGGGAGAGGAGGGAAGGAAACGGAGTGGATACAGGGCTGCAGAACACAACTGGGGCTGGCAGAAGAAAAGCAAGGTGAGGGCCTGGGGACACTAGCCAAAGAGTAACATGATTCTGGGCAAGTTAGAGGCCAAGAAAAGACAAGAGCAGAGGTATGGGTGGCTGAAACCCTGTGAGACCATGGGAAAGTTAAAACGCCAACAGGAGCAGCAGTGTATTGGGGCTCCAACCACAGCGCCATGCCCTGGGTGAGTTAGAGGCTGAACAAAGACTCTGAACTGCAATGGGTGAGAATAGGGCACTAGCTACAATACGGTGCAGGTGTGGCAGTGCTGGCTTCACCACAAAGCAGCTCTGGGCAAGTCTGAATCTGAGAGTCGGCTGCCATGAAAATGCTGACCAGAATAAAACATGGTCTGGGTGAAACTCAGGCTCAGGAGAAAAGAGAAAGGCAGAGCTGGAGGCATGTGCCTGGCCCTTGTCTGGCCCACCAGGGTATCCCTGATGTATAGGCTTGTGTTACAGCAGAGCCAGCATCCAAGGAAGTGACCCCCAGTATATAAAGCAGCTGTAAACTGTACCAACCCCAAACCCAGGAAGAAACCATAGACACAGAACCTGGCTGCTTCCCCCAACTCTCTCCCAAAGCTCACCATGCCCCCTCAACTCTACCTAGTGTCTGCTTTATAGACAGAAGAAAGAAAAGAAAGAAAAGAAAGAAAAGAAAGAAAAGAAAGAAAAGAAAGGAAGGAAGGAAAGAAGGAAAGAAAGAAGGAAAGAAAGAAGGAAAGAAAGAAAGAAAGAAAGAAGGAAGAAAGAAGGAAAGAAAGAAAGAAAGAAAGAAAAGAAAGAAAAGAAAGAAAAGAAACAAAAGAAAAGAAAAGAAAAGAAAAGAAAAGAAAAAAAGAAAGAAAGAAAGAAAGAAAGAAAGGCTAACAAGCCTGCACCCTTTCCAGAAAACCTGCACCCATGGAAAAATGGCAGGAGGTTTCAGGGTAACTGCAAAACAAAGAGAGAGAAGCTTTTCCCTGTACTGACCTCAGAGGCATAGCACTCCATCACCCACCACATTTTCCCAAAGAGGAGGCACTTCGAGACCAAGGTGACTGGGTCAAAAAAGAAGAAGCCCACCTTGCAGTAAAGCTTCCAGAGGTAGAAGATCAAATAACCAAGAGGAAATATTGTAAGATGTTACAGCTACACCAACTAGGAAGTGAAAGAAAGACATCTTTATATCTGCCAGGGAAGAAGTCCTCATGCCCAGGAAAAGAAATGCAAATAAAATGAGTACCTTAGGGTTCAGAGCTCCTCAAAGAGAAAATAAAAAAGCCCCAGAAAAGGAACTTAGAGATCTGGAAATACATGATCTAAGTGACACAGAATTCAAGACTGCATTTCTTAAGACACTCAGAAGGCTGAAAGAATTTTGACAGGGTACCCAGAAGCACATAAATGATTTCAAAAAGGAAATCTGTGAACAAAAGAAACTGAAACTATAAGAAAGAATCAAATAGAAATTCTAGAGAATACAATACAACAAAAGAACTGAGAAATGAACTAACTACCATAGGAAACAGGCATGATTAGATGGAGAAAAGAATTAGTGGTATCAAAGACTGGAACATCAAGACAACTTAGAAAAGAAGAAAGAGATTTGAGAGTCAAAAGAAGTAAAACAATTCTATAAGAATGACCTGACCCCATTAGAAAGAACAACATTAGAATAACAGAAATGCCTGAAAGGTGACAACAAAATTCTACAGAGAACTTACTCAAATAAATAGTAGATGAGAATTTTCCAAACCTATGGAAAGATCTGGAACCCCAAATTCAAGAAGAAAACAGTACCCCCCGCGAGCTACCTGAACTCCAGCAATAGACAAATCATCCAAACAGAAAATAAATAAGGAAATAATCAACTTTAGAGATACATTAGAGCAATTGGACATAATTGACATCTACAGGACACTCCATCCTAAAACACAAGACTATACATTCTTCTCTAGTGTACATGAAACATTCTCAAAAATAGACCATATGCTGAAACACAAAAGTAGCCTCAGCAATTCAAGAAGGTTGAAATCATACCAAGTGTATTCTCAGACCATAAAACTTTGAAATTGGAGATCAACTGCAAAAAGAAAGCAGAAAAAAATCACATATAAATAAAGATTAAAGAACATCTTATTTAAAAATGACTGGATTGAAGAAGAAATAAAAGAAGAGATTAAAAATACACAGAAACTAATGACAAAGAACATGCAATGTATCAAAATTATTGGGACACAGTGAAAGCAGTAATAAGAGGGAAATTTATATTACAGCCCTATCTCAAGATACAAGAAAAGTCACAAGTAAACATCCTAACATGCCATTTTAAAGAACTTGAATAAGAAGAACAGAAAGAACCTAAAGTCAGCAGAAGGAAAGAAATAATAAAAATTAGAACAGAACTAAATGAAATTGAGAACAGAAAGACAATAGGAAAAATTAATGGAACAAAGAATTCATTCTTGGAAAAATTCAAGAAAATTGACAAACCCCTGGCTAGCCTCCCCAAAAGACAAAGAGAAAAGACACAAATAACCTAAATTAGAAATGAAAGGGGAGAAATTATTACTGATACCACAGAAATACAAAGACTCATAAGAAAATATTATGAAAGGCTATATGCCACCAAACTTAACAACCTAGAAGAAATGGACAAGTTTCTAGAAAAGTATAGTCTACCTAGACTGAACTAATAAGAACTGAATAATCTAAATAGACCAATCAATAGTAAAGAAATTGAAACAATCACCCAAAACCTCCCCAAAGGCAAAAGTCCCAGACCAGACTATCTTATCGAGTTTTATCAAACATTCAAAGAATTAATGCCTATCCTCCTGAGACTCTTCCAAAAAAACTGAAGATGAGGCAATACTTCCCAACTCATTCTACAAGGAGAACATTACCCTAATACCAAAACCTAGTAAGGATAACACAAAAAACAGAAACTATAGATTAATATCTCTGATGAACACAAATGCAAAAATCCTTCACAAAATATTAGCAAATAGAATACAACAGTGCATTAAAAAGATTATGCACCATGATCAAGTAGGGTTTATCCCAGGAGCACAAGGATGGTTCAACATATGCAAATCAATCAATGTGATATGCCACATAAACAAAACAAAAGGGTAAAACCATATAATTATATCAATTGATGCAGAAAAAGCATTTGATAAGATACAACATCCATTTATGATAAAAACACTGAATAAAATGAGTATAGAAGGAGAGTAACTCAACACAATAAAGGCCATGTATAACAAATCCTCAGCTAATATCATACTGAATGATGAAAAGCTGAAGCCTACTGCCCTAAAATCAGGAACAAGACAGGGATGCCCCCTGTCACCACTGCTATTTGATATAGTACTGGAAGTTCTAGCCACAGCAATCTGGCAAGAGAAAAGAATAAAGGGTACAGAAATTGGGAAAGAAGAAGCCAAACTGTCACTATTTGGAGATGACATGATCCGTTATATAGAAAAATTCCAAAGACCTACCAGAAAACTATTAGAAATAATAAATGAATACAGTAAAGTTGCATGATACAAAATCAATGTACAATAATCAGTTGCATTTCAATATACCAATAATGAAACTTTAAAAAAAGAAGTGAGAGAACAAATACCTTTTGTGATGGCAATGAAAAGAATAAAATATCTAGAAATTAACAAAGAATGTGACAGGCTTATACATGGAAAACTATAAGACACTATTAAAAAAAATCGAAGAGGATACAAAGAAATGGAAAAATATTCCATGTTCATGGATTCAAAGACACATTGTTACCATGACCATATTACCCGAAGCAGTATACAGATTTAATGCAAGTCCCATCAAAATGCCACAGACTTTCTTTCAAGAAATAGATAAAAATATTATCAGATTCATATGTAACCACAAAAAATCCCGAATAGCCAAAACAATCTTACATAAAAAGAATAAGGCTAGAGCCATCATCCTCCCCAATTTTAACCTATACTACAAAGAGTCAAAAATAAAAACAACTTGGTATTGGCAGAAAAAAGATACACAGACAAATGGAAGAGAGTTAAAATCCAGAAAGAAACCCACAAATATATGGACAAATAATATTTGACAAAGGAACAAAAAATATACAATTGTATATAAAGAAAGCCTCTTTAGTA
The DNA here is from genome assembly GCA_004026885.1 of Lyroderma lyra. Taxonomy (NCBI): domain Eukaryota; kingdom Metazoa; phylum Chordata; class Mammalia; order Chiroptera; family Megadermatidae; genus Lyroderma; species Lyroderma lyra. Next base: position 89,714 of record PVJL010002910.1, read on the forward strand.
CATGGTGCTGGGAAAATTGGAAAACCATAAACAAAAGAATAAATACGAACTGTGAACTATTACTATATACCAAAATTAACTCAAAATAGATTAAAGACCTCCAAATAAGACCCCAAACAATAAACTGTATAGAAGAAAACATCAGTAGTAAACTTAAAGTCTTCCGGTTCAGGGAAAACTTCATGAACTTGACCTCGAAGGCAAGGAAAGTAAAATAAAAAAATAAATGAATGGGACTATATCAAACTAAAAAGCTTTTGCACAGCAAAAGTAACCATTAACTGAGCAAAGAGAAAACCAACCCAATGGGAGAAAATATTTGCAAACAATGCCTCTGATAAGGGACTAATATCTAAAATATATAAAGAACTTATAAAACTTAACAACAACAAAAAACAAATCATCTAATTAAAAAGTGGGCAGAGGACCTTCACCCATGAAGACATACAAATGGCCAACAGATATATGATAATATGTACAACTGCAATTCACCTTCTGGGTATCTACCAAAAAAAAAATTGAAAACCTTAATCCACAAAGACTTATGCACCCCAATGTTCATCACAGCGCTGTTCATGGTGGACAAGTCATGGAAACAACCAAAATGCCCTTTGATAGATGACTGGATAAAGAAGTTGTGGTACATATACACAAGGGACTATTACTCAGCTATAAGAAAAGATGAAATACTGCCATTTGTGATAAAATGGATGGACCTGGAGTACATTATGCTAATTGAAATAAGCCGGACTGAGAAAACCAAGAACCATATGACTTCACTTATTGGTGAAGCAACTAAAAGCAACAAAGAAACAAAAACTCATGGATACAGTTAATAATTTAGTGATTACTTGAACGTAAGAGGGAGGGGGTAGGAGAATAAGGAGGAGGAGTCAAATATATGGTGATGAAAAGAGAACTGACTCTGGGTGGTAAACATATAATGCAACACATAGACAATGTACCATAGAATTGTACACCTGGAACCTATGTAATTTTTGCTAACCAGTGTCACCCCAATAAATTTAACAATAAAAAGAAGAAATGAAAATAAGATAAATATTATTTATTTAAAAAAAACTAATAAAATTGATAAACCCCATGTGAGATTATTAGCAAACATAAAACAAACAAAAAACAAAGGTAAAAACAAAAAAAATCCTGAAAAACAAAAACATCAAAACTTCTGAATATCAGAAATGAAAGCATGTATAATACCCTAGAATTTGTAGACATTAAAAATATAAAAAACAGATTAAACTAAAACCTTAGTGCCAAGATATTTGAAAACTTGGATGAAAGTAACGTATCTCTTGAAAAATAATTTCCCCAAATTGGCACAAGAGGAATAAAAATTCTAAATAGCCCAATAGCTCTTGAAGAAAATTAATGCATAATTTAAATCTTCCCACAGAATCAACTGCAGGCCCTCACTGATGAATTCTTGCAAACATTTAAGCAAGAAAAAATCTGAAGAAAAATCTCTTGCAGAGAACAAAAAAGAGAGACCCTCTCCGATATCATTTCTGAAATCATTAAACTTTGATAACAAAACCTGACCCTCCTAAAAAAATGCAAGCAAGAAAAATAATAAGTCAATTTTTCTTATAAATGTAGATACAATAAAACATTAACACATCAAAATGTTATCATATATAACATTTCAAACCAAGCTAGTTTTCCTTAGAAACACAAATTTGTTTTAACATTTGAAAAGATCAATGTAATTTATCATATTAAAAGAAAAAGGAAGAAAAATTATATGATCTCTTTATATGCAGAAGAAGGATACACTAAAATTTAATAATCATTTATGACAAAAAGCTTAGTGATTAGACATAGAAAGGAATTTTATCAATCGGGGGTCAAGCAAACATCTATAGTAAACATTATAATTGATGAGGAAATATTGAAAGTTTTCCCTTAGAAATAAATGAGATAAGAATTTTTGCTATCTTGTTTAATCATACTTAATTGAAACTCCCAGGTAATTCAATAAAGGAAAAAAATGACAGTTATAAGAATTATAAGGGAGGAACAAAACTGTCATTATTTGGAGATGACATGATGGTGTCAATGACAAGTACACATAATACGGAGTGAAAGATGACAGAAATGAAAGAGTACATATGGTAGGATCCCACTTTATTTCAGAGAAGAGGGAGAGGGAGAGAGAGAGAAGGAGAGAGAAGTGGAGAGAGAGAGAGAGAGAGAGAGAGGGAACCTGTCTCTGGTGAAGGAAGTAGTCATGAGGTCATGACAGTGGCTATGTTTGGGAGAGGTGATACAGAGGAAAGGCACAACAAGGGAGCCATCCGGTTGTGGTAAGGCTTCATTTCTTGACATGGGATGTGGTAACACAGTATGTTCACTTTGTGGAAAGTCATCAGAACATATAAAATTTCTAATCTGTACTGTATGCACATTATTATTTAATTAAAAGTTTATAAAATTAATTTAAAAAGTAATTGCCTTCTAACCCATGCCTGTGGCAGGCTTAGATTCAAAGTGACGAGTTGGCAATTAAGTATGACACAAGTTTGTGAGCTAACTCGTGGGAAAGTAGAGTAAACTGAGAGAGGGATGAACTTGGAACCAGCCAGCCTCAACAGGTAACATAGCACCAACTGTGTTTCTGTGCCTTCTTGTCATATTACAGCTTACTTAGGCATCTCTAAGTAGGGATGTGGCCGATGGGAGGGCCACTGTCAGAACTGCACATTTAGAAGAGTGTTCAGAACAAGCTTAGAGAAAGTACATCTATGTATAGGTGGAGCTTTGACTGAGTTGTGCAGAAAGGCAATGTTCATTTACTGTACCATTTGAGTGTGAAATAGAGAAAATTTTGGGGCTAGATAGTCAAGTCCAAAAGCATTTCAGTCTCTTCTGAACCAAGTCTAAACAGCAAAGGTGACCTAGTTGAAATGATGTGAATTTCCAATACACTTATCCTCACAAGTAATAAATAATATTATAAAAATAAGATTTTATTGAATGGAGATTTCATTCATTTGGTTTCCAGTTCACTTCCACCTCCTGTGTTCTCTGCTTATTCAAAAAGTCCTAGTGTTATCTCAGCTTGGTAAGTTTGTTTAGGACCTGATCTTTAGTAGAACAGATTTAGGAAGACAATAGGTGACAGCAAGATAGTACAGGCAAAGAACAACAGATAAAATAAATTTGATATATATAAAGAAAATGATTGTAACAGTAAGTGCTATTACTGAATTCTTATTGTATACTGTCTCTGTGTAAAGTGCTTTATTATTTAAATTAATTTGGACAGAAACATCATACAAAAGGCATTATTTAACTCTATGTTACAGATGAGAAAGTGAGGCTTAGAGAGTTGAAATAATTTACCTAAAGTCATCAAGATGGCATGTAATTGGAAGATCTGGAATTTAAACTTCTTTCAGTCTTACTCAGAATCACTTCTCAACCTCTGCATGTCACCCATCCTCCATGAGAGATGGCCGAATGGGCATATCCTTTGTGATTGTGTCTCAGATCCCCTCACCTAATTCCTGCTTATTTTTCGAAACCACACCTGTTTTATTTTAATTTTTGAAAATTAGTGCAATCAATTTTGATTATCAGATTTATTTTCCAAGGCAAATTTTCATCTTGAGCCATGTTGTACACATCCCAGTCACATACATATATATGTAGTGGGATCAGATCAATGTTAATTAGCACAACTAGTGAGTGATAGAAATTTAATGAGATGAAACAATATTGTAATCTATTATATTAGTCTATAACACATGTACCTCTGATAAGACAAACATAAATTCCTTTCATATCGGCAATTTTGGGTGTTCTGCAATACTATCTCCAGTCATGGTTTTCCTTTGCCCAACTTTTCCTTCATCAGAATAACTAAGCCCAGTAACCCAACTATTAAAAGTCTTGTACCAGGACAAGAGCTACCATAATCACGTCCTAAAGAGAGCTTGGCAATTAAAAGGGTGAGGTTTTAAGGAACCCTAATAAAATAGGAAGACTCTGAAATATGCAAAATTTCTTACTTTGGTCTACAAATCCTTGCAGAATCTGGCCTCTGTCCACCTCTCCAATGTCTCCTTACGGTAAGATGACTTTCTCCCATGGTGCTTTACCCACACTGTCCAGCTTTCTATTTCTTTAGTTCTTGCCTGCTTTAAGGCCTTTGATCTTCCTGGTCCTTCTGCCTGAAATGCCCTTTGCCCAGTTCTTATTATGGTTGGCTCATTCCTACTTTTTAGGTCTCAGATCAAATGTCTCCTTCTGTGACAGGCCATTCCTGAGCTCCTTTGCTAAATAATTATCCCTAAGCCCTTGACCTCCTTTACATCATTCTAGTTATTTTACTTCTTTGTATCTCTCTCTCTCTCTCTCTCTCTCACACACACACACACACACACACACACATAATCTAAGAATATCTTGTTAATTTGCTTTTTAAATTATTTTCTGCCTTATCCCCTAATCCTTTTTCCTTATTCCCAGCTGGCATGTTATATTCATAAAGTACTTGATAAGTACTTGTTCAAGGTTTGCTTGTTTGCTTATTTTCTGAGCCTGCCTGTTTGAAGGGTCTGCAACTTTTCTTAGTCCATCTCTGGCACCTGGGCTACCAGATAGAAGCACAGTTATACTGCTGATGGTTCACACTGGGCCTTTGCTGAAGGACAGCGCCTTGTTTCCATGTCCCCACCCTCGGGTGTTCATACACTGATCTCTGTGAACTCCTACTGGCCAGATGAAATGGACCTGCCAGCTCCTCCAGATACACAGGTACAGGGGTGCTACCACAGGAAGCAAGAAAAATTAAGTTCTTCTTGCTTCCTGTGGTAGTATCCCTGTGCAAAAGTAATCACAAATATATACAAAAGCAACCAAGTTGCTTTTTTAGTAAGGGGTCAGGGAAGTTAAAATGGACAGGACAAATGCAGACAAAAAAGAAAACAAAACAAAACTGGAAAAAACATAGGGGTCTGACACATTCCTCTTGAATGCATCAGCTTCAGTACTGACATAGAACACTTAACTGCACTAAGACCAAGGTCTTCCAATGTTGAGGCCAAATACAGACTAGAATAAAAGGGCAATGTGTTTTTAACCAAACATATAATTTTAAGATGGCTGGCAAAGTAAAGGTAATCTCTTTCCAGAGCTCAGCATTTATTAGATGCTACCTTTAGGGTAGTCTCTGATCAAAGAGGAAGACACTGGGTCAATCTCTTAAAGTAGCTCCACAATTATTTCCTCCTAAATGCACCATATTCTGTTACCAGATTGGTTTCTGTTGGCTCCTGACATTGCAGGGCCATCTAGTCCTTGGTAACTCCTTCTAAACCTCTGTACTTGACTTTGGCTTCCCCCTTCCACCTGTTTGCTTCTCAATGTTTCTGATACTTTCTCTTATAACTTGGTACAGTGACCTCATGTGCAATCCTTGCATCTTGAATAGAATTTCTATGTTGTTGGTTTTTTTCTGCTTCTCTAGAACATTGGTTCCCAGGATGTGGTATGCAAACCTGCTGCTGTACACGCTGGGAGGTTCAGGGGTAGTCAGTAATGTCAAAAAACAAAAACGAAAACAAAAAAATCCCAAGTAAATTAAAACAATGCAAAACATTAGTTGTGGAACAATAAATGTTAAGTTTGAATCATCATTAATGGAGACACTTCAAAATTAGATCACATTAGTGAACCATGATTGGTGAAAGTATGGTTACGACTCCTTCTTCCAAACCCCTCTTCTACTAATCATTAAGAGACAGAACAACCCATTTGCAACATTTCTAGAATTTCCCCAAACATATAAATACACCCGTAGCCAGACTGTTTGATCAGTTTAGTTATTGACTGAGTAGAAGTAAGTGCATTGTGTTTAATTGTGATGCTTTTCAAGTAGTTTTTAATTTAATGTTTAACATACTTTCAGTTATTAATGTCAGTGATGGATCAGTGGTTGAAAGCAGGAATGGGAAAAAACCAAAACTTAATGTGGATTATAACCTATCACCAAGTACTTCTCAACACGTGTCTGCAGCTACGAGTACAAACACACTGGGAAATAGTAAAAAGGTGCAGGCATCAGATACTACACTGAAGAAAAGGAAATATTCTGAGGAGGATATTAAATATGGGTTTTCATTTGTTGAGGATGATGACTGTTCAAATCCCCTGTGTATTGTGTGTGGGGAAATATTATCCAATGGTTGCAAGAAACCCTTTCAACTCATGCGACATTTAGAAACTAAACATCCTATGTATAAAAACAAAGAAATACATAGAAAATACTTTATTTTTGGCACATTGAAAAGCATCCAACTGTTACTTCATACATGATGTCAAGAAAGAAAGATGATCAGAATCAATTGAGGTTTCGTACTATATTGCTTATCACATAGTTAAATGTGGTAAAAAAAAAAACACATTATAGCTGAAGATTTAATTTCTCCTTGTATTAAGGATACTGTTTTTGTATGTTTGGGGAAGAACATGTCTGCAAAATCAATACTATCTCTTTTTCAAACACTACAATGACTCAACAAATTCAGGAAATGTCTGACAATGTTGAAGCAGTCGTAGTAGATAGGATTAGAAAAAGTAAATTCTTTTCTAACCAGGTGGATGAAAGTGTAGATGTCGCTGATTTATCTATTTCGCTCATCATCATGAGGTAATGGTAAGAAATGAAACTGAGGAAAACCTGTTGTTTTGTTACCCTTTGGCAGAACGTACCTCAGATGAAGATATTTTTAATGTAATCAATTATTAGAATTGGTCGAATTGTTGCAGTGTATGCCCTGACAGAGGCAAGTTTATGTCAGGCTGTTTTATAGGCCTGTGTGGCCAAATTAAAGAAGTAGCTCCCCATGTACCATGGAGTCTTGCATCCAAGCCTCTTTCTAGTGAACTGAAAGATGTTCTTGATGAAGTTGTAAAAGTTGTAAATTTTATTAAGTCACAACCATGAAACTCCAGATTGTTCAAAGCTCTGTGTGAAGAAATAAATAGCATTCACAGCACATTCCTTTTGAATATGGAGGTAAGGTGGCTATCTTGTGGCAAAGTACTTACATGGATGTTAGAACTTCTACATGAAGTCCAGGTATTTTTAAAAGAGCATCATTTCCCTCTTGCTCCAAAGTTTCAGAACAGTGAATGGCTTCAAAGTCTTGCCTATTTATCAGATATTTTTCTAGAAATAAACAAACTCAACTTGGGACTTCAAAACAGCTCAATCACTATGTTCAAAATAACTGACAAAATCGAGTCAATAAATAAAGACAGACTTTTGGAAAGCATGTAGTGAAAGAGGTCCACCTGAAGTTCCTGATACTCTGCACAACTTCTTATCTGAGAATGACTTGCACCTATCCCAAAACGTGAAAGAGAATATTGTAAGTCACTTGGAAGGTCTTAAAGTGTCCTTTTATAAGTACTTCCCTCTAGGTAGAAAAGAAAACAACTGGATTGCAGATCCCTTCAATGAAGAATTTTTCAAAGAAGCTAAACTATCAATTGATGAAAAAGAGCAGTTAATCAAACTTTGAACTGATTCTTCTTTAAATTCTGATTTTAAAAGAAAGCGTCTTATTACTTTCCTGGTAGATGTCAGAGAGGAATATGAACAGCTCAATGAGAAGGTACTCAAATACCTTTTGTTATTTACTAATACTGAACAAGTGAAGAGAGTTTTTTCTTCTACCTTCCTAAAAAACAAGTACTGCAACAAGCTTAATGCAAATCTGGATTTAAGGCTGTATCTTGCATCTTTTGAGACTGATTTCAAGAAACTACATGCATCAAAATAAGCTCAAAAATCTCACTAACAATGTTTTAATCTCACAAACAATTATTACAGACTTTTCAGATACACAAATAAATATTATTATTGATAATAAATTGAAAGTTTGTTAAATACTTGATCATCATTATCAATATTTAACTGTGTTACAAATATTGAAAAATTAAATCTGTGGTTTGCACTTTAAGTGTAATAATTTTTCTTTACTAATTTATTACCTCATTTCCACTATTTTACATTAAAGTAGGTGCTGAACTAAAGTGTCAGTATTTAAAAACAACTGTTTTAACAACAAGGGGTACAATTTATAGAAATGAGTGTAAAAGGGATACACGAGTAAAAAAAGGATACAAATCATTGTTCTAGCATTATAATTGTTTTACCCATGCCCTTAGTTTAATCTTGATAATTTTTTTACTAAAATATCTCAGCGGACCATGTTGCTATCCAATGAAAACAGAAGGGGTATCAGACTTCACGCATTCCTTTAATCCATTCATTTATAGATATTTATTAAGTGTCCACTATATTCCAGACACTGTCTTAAGTGCTAAGGATACAATAGTAAACAAAATCAGCATAGTACTTGCTCTCAGGGTACTTACAGTTGGGTATGAGGTATTTAAACAAGTTACTGTAACAGCTGTCAATGGGAAAAAATGAGGTGCTAACTGAGCAGGTAGCTATGTGTATGTGTGTGTGTGTGTGTGTGTGTGTGTGTGTGTGTGTATTATCAGATAACTTTCTAGAGGAAATGCTGTCTACATTGAAATCTGAGGCATGAATCTGAATTAGCCAGGTACTTTGTATGCACAACAGCAAAAGAAATTCTCTCTGCATACTGCTCTTACGACACCTACATCCCACCTGCTTGGCTGGTCAGGGAGCTCATGTGACCCTGGAGTGGCCTCCAACACAAATCTCTAACATGAATGTTATTGATCCTGGGGATGTCATTGTCCTCTTCAGTTATCTACTTGGGCAGGTAAAAGGAGTGAGTTCCTGTGCATAAAAAACCCCAAAACTCTCATTAGACAAGCTTCAGATCTCCTCCCCTCACAGGAGTTTTATTAGAAAATTCAAGCTACTGGCAAGAACAAAAAACTTAGACTAAGCTATCAAACGTGGTCACTAGGGGTATAGCCCAGTTCAAATGCAGGCTACCACAACATACCTTTGTGTCTAGAACCTTATCTAGGGACATACTACCCTCTATAATAAGTTTTAGGAACAGCTTATGACCTCTTCTATAAATATCATCTCCATGTAGCTATATTGGAAGACTTATAATTTGGCTGGAGGGGAAGACTTGGTAAAGCACTGGGGTATCTGAGATCAGGGGCTGGGGCCTGAACTTGCACACAGAGTTCTTCTACAAGACAAATCTCATCTAGTAGGCCTCCCATCCAAGAATGAATGACTGCATATCATTTTGGAAAAACAACCCTAAAAGAGAGAAGCTTCTATTGTAGTCCAACCAGTCATTTCCAAATGACCTTAATGTATAGTACAGAAATATTCTGGCTTGTGAGATTGACACAATTAAGTATCTACCACCATTAAATTCACTACTTTTGTATCACAGTCTTCAATTGACTCATGACATCCAGCTTGTTGCCCGCATCTGTTGTGAGATCAAACCTACTACTTCTTGGTAGAATACACTCATGGTAGAAAGATGAAATTGGAGATAGTGGAGACACAGGCAGAAAATAATTCACTAAAGATTTAGATTTAGGTCTGTGTCAGCTAGCTTCCATGTAGAAGAAATCCACAAGGCAATAAGGAAAAAAAAAATTGGAGGACTTATAATGAAAGAAAACATTTACAATTCTTTAACTACTTTCAATCCAGATATCAGTCTACATTTAACTTTAGCACATAAGGGATGTCCAAAGGTTTCTTGGATTTTAGATATTCATCTCTTCATCCCCAATTTTCCTTTACACACTCTGAAGAAGTCAGTCCAAAATTCTTCAGATGCCATAAGTTTTCTAGAACGTGAAAGTCTACTTTTATTGTTCTTTTTGTTTGTTTGTTTTGAGAAGCCCAGTCCAAATGTACCCTCAATAACCATTTATGGTGGAAATGAATGCCTTAAACATTTTTATTTGTCTATATTTGTTTTGAGAGTACCTTGATGTTATCTCTGTTCCTCTTTGTGAATATTTTATAGAAGTTTAACCCATATTAAGTGAATAATATATGTGAGGTAACGATATTCACGATAGGCATGAGAAGTGTGATATGTGAAGAAGTCTAGTATTCACAAGAGGGCAAAACTCCTATCAGAGAAGCTGCAAACTCCATTGAGGGTAGACGCAGGAGTCCGCTCTACACAATATCCATTCCCAATGGCTACAACCATTGTGCAAAATGACTTAAGTTGGAAACAGTCTATTTGTTTAGAAAACTCTTACCTTGAGCACTTTGTGACCATAAACCACCCTAACATTCAGTGATACCTTAGCAATTCTATCCTGACTCTGAGCTGCATGCTGAGCATCCTGAGTGCACATCACCAATATATTTACTTTTTATTTTTAATTTCTTCTTTGGGAAAACCTAAACCCCAATACACCTGTGGCAACTGGATAGAACCACCTGGCCTTCAAAGGGACATTGGGAATAATAACTAATTCACCAGTTTTCTTGCAAGTACATGACAATTATGTCACCACTGTGACTTCTGTGCCAAAACAAAGGAGCTGAAGAATTTGTATTTTCCATGTCCACCTCAAATGCCTTTGTGATAGAATTTCAATGAACTTAATAATTCATTTGCTTCCATCTCAAAGCCCTGGTACCATCCTGCAGGATAGAGCAAGACCATTTTGTACCTTTTCTGGAAGACATGGTGACTCTCTTAAGCAGGAAAGCTTTGAAAAACATGCCCTCCTAAACCATAGGATTCCCAACTGTAACTGAATTGCCACCTCCTTATGCAAGGTCCTTCCCTGTCTACAACCTTAATACCACGTCCATGTTTGGTCCAGCATTTTCAGGTGTGAACTGCTCAGGTGTCCCAAAAGTAGAGTGACAGCAGGACGAAACTCATCTGTCCTTGCATTGGTGGGCAGGGTCGGGTGGGGTGGGGGGAAATGAAGAAAATTTCTCTTATTGATAGGTAGTAACAACCATTTCTGAGCTTGTTACATTTTGTGAAATAAAAATAATTACTTTTTTGTTACTTATTCATATATATGTATACACACATACCCTGGCCCATTTTATGAAGGATTTGAAGTGTGCATAAATACATTATTATAAAGTTGTTCAATGTCCTTCTTAATGTCTTCTTAATATAAATTTAAATTTTAGAGGGAAAATGACTATCTGTAAATAAGTATTGAGATGCTGATTTTAACAAATTGAATAAATATATGTTTTATTTTCCAACTATTTTCAGTCAGATTACATGTGACTGAAAGGTAGGGATCATTTCCTTAAGCATCTTTGATGGGCTCAGAAGAGTGTTTTTAAATGGTGAGCTTTTAAAAGCTTCAAAGATGTTTGTGGAATTCTATGCTGGCATTTTTAGTATTTTTCTTCAATTTGCTCAGATGTTGAAATCATGTGTGATAAGTGAGGAGGAAATGGAGGGCAATGTGAGGTTGATAGAACTTCCCTGAAGGTCAGCCAGCAAGCTGGGGGGAAGGACGGAATTAGAACTCACACCCCTTCATTTTCCAGGCTGTTGCTTAGCCCAGTGAACCCCACTGCCTCTGACTCAGTGCATTAATATAGACTGTGAAACACAGATTGCTTGAACATATGGCAGACAGTTGCCTGTAAAGGCTGTTTTTCTGCAGAGGACTCAGCAAGTGAAGCGTTAAGCGCTTTTCTTATTTTTGTCTCCAAATCATACAAGTTTTCCCCTTGAATGAGATCAATTTCTGGGCATTCCTATTATCAGGGGAAGCTGGCGGAAGTGAAGTCTGGAGGTTTGCAGGCCTCCCCATAGGCTGTGAGGGGGAATAAACAATAAGCCCCACGCTGAGCACTCAGTACTATAGCTGGAGGGGTGCCTGATAACTGTCGTTCTCTCTCCTTCCTCAGCAAACCACATCTTGTATTTAGGACATAGGTTCTAGAAATGTCTCCTAATCTAGCTGCTTCTCTTCTCCTCAGCAAAAATCTATAATATTCTTTGCTCTTAACAGGCCTACCTATTTCTTTATCACTATAAGTAGATACCCCCAATAATCCAGTGACCCAGTGGTTCTCAACCTTCCTAATGCCACGACCCTTTAATACAGTTCCTCATGTTGTGGTGACCCCCAACCATAAAATTATTAGTAGCTGCTCTCTACACATGTGTAACTGGTCCGCATAAATATGTGTTTTCCAATGGTCTTAGGTGACCCCTGTGAAAGGGTAGTTCGACCCCCAAAGGGGTTGTGACCCACAGGTTGAGAACCGCTGATAATCCAAAGACTTCATACAATTCATTGGGCACAATATTATGAATTTTAGCCTTAGATTCTTGAGTAGGAGATAGAAATATAAGGTTTTTAGGGAGGAGAAGGAAATCAGAACAGATGAGAAGGGTTCAAGGCTCATGAGGCCAAAAGTGCATGGACTTTAGGTATGATTCAGGGCTGTGGATACTCCAAGGAAAGCAAGTGGAGAGAAAGCATGGGCAGTGCTCTGTATCCCTCGCCTTGATTTATATGTTGTATGTCTGTGAGTTCAATGCCAGAGAGCGGTTGGAAAAATCAAGGGTTTTGTAACTAAAAGACAGTTTTAAAAGCCTGATTTATGAAACGGTTGGTTTTATACAATAAAGTGTAGTAGTTAAGAGCATGAGCATGGATTTTAGGCCTGCATCGAACTAACCTTTGAACTTGAACCAAGTACTTAGCTTCCCTGTGTCCTAGTTTCCTCACCTACAACAATGGGGTAATAATTGTGTCAATCTCATAAGTTTGTAACAATACCTAAATAAGATAATACATGGAAGTATTGACGTTGAGACTGGAACACTCACTAAAAGTTAGCTGTGATTGTAATTTTATTATTACTGTTATTATTACTTTTGCTATTATTATTAGAGCTATTTCAACAAGTTGTATTCATTGTCTTAGTCTGGTTTGGAATTTATGTAGCATGCCATGGGACTCCAATAATCTGAATGATAGGTACCCCATTCATGGAGAGAGAGAGCCTGAAATATTGTGGGGGCAACAGGCATAGAAAGAGATTCTACCCAGGGATGGTGTTTCAGGGTCTGGGCCACGCTAACTGGCTGACCATATCCAATGCCAAACTGAAGATTTGCGTCTGTTACTGCTGTGGACTAAACTGTGTCATGTTCGACCCCACCCTCACCCACATTCCTACCCCCCGGCAAATTCGTACGTTGAAGTCCTAACACCCAGTACCTCAGAATGTGACTGTATTTGGAAATGTGGTCTTTAAACAAGTAATTACACTAAAATGATGCAATTAAGGTGGGCCCTAATCCAGTATGATGGAGGATGTCCTAAAACGAGGACATTTGGACCCAGAGCATACAGAGGGGAGGTGGAGTGAGGACAGAGGGCAGAGACAGCCACCTCTGAGCTAAGGAGAGAGGCTAAGATCTGATCCCTGCCTTCGCTGCCCTCCAGGAACAAGCCTAGCCGACACCTTGATCTCTGGTTTCAAATCTCCAAAACTGTGAGAGACTCCGTTTCTGCTCTTTAAGCCACACAGTCTGTGGCAATTTGTTTGGGCGGCACTAGCACACCTTGGAGATTTCATATTTTCATTTCGTTCCAAAGGTAAGGCTTTTCTTCACTGGTCCTCATGCAGGGAAAACAAGCTGGGCGCTGTTACTCCCCTGAAATTCCAGTTCTCTGCCTGTTTCCTAAGTAAACTGCTCCTGGTACATGTTGAGATCTTTCGCAGGCATCCCCAGGTTAGCATTTCGTCCAGCTTTTCGCCTGGTATTCCATGCAACCCCCGCCCCCCATCCTCTCAGCCATTATAATGGCATATCCAGCAGGCGGTTGGCATTGCTTTCCCAGCTGCATACTGGGGCCTGGCATACTCACTACCTAGAGGAAGGACCGAAAGAGTTATCAATCAAGGTTTTAATCAGACAATATAATGCCTGCCAAGATAATGCCTCTGGAATACCCTGGAATCAACTGTTAAGAAAAGGCAAACAAACAAAAGAAATGATTTAATTTTTTTTCCATCAAGGAAAAAAAGATTTTTTTAAAAATCCAGCTTCACCGAAAATGAAATCACTATCAAAGCAAGTGTCCCATTAACTGTCAGTTCACAGCAACCTCAACCGGATGGTGTGCCTGAGCCTGCGGGAATATTTTCCCAGCAGCCTCCCACACGCCAAACTTGACTGCTCTGTGAGAGCCACATTAAACCTGTCTGCCATCAATCCCTGGGTCTCCTGTGCTGTAGCAGCTTAACGAGGTGCAGGAGCTGGCATCACCAAGAGGCAAATGCTATTTTAGAGAGACCGAGAGGAGCTGACAGAGAAGCGCTGGTGGAGAAAAGCTGGATATAGGCCATTAAGCAACAGGGTTTTCCTCCTAAGATCTTCTCACATTGTCATTTCTATGCAGATATGTTGTTTTGGAACTTCCAAACATCAGAACAGGCAGCGGAAAAGGAATTAGGAAACACCAAATCACAGCAGGCTGACCACCCCCACACCATTTTATCTTATGGAGAAACTGGAGGACACTAAGCGTGTTTCACTCCATGCATCTTTTAGAGATTGGAGACCAGTTTCCTCACAAGAATGGGCTACAGCTTTAGGTCAAGGGTTTCCTTTAGAATCCACAATGAGAAACATTTAGATAAACACAGGTTTTCTTTTCGCCCTCTTAGACAAGTCCAGCTGGGAGCATATTACCATTGGGAAAGCTGATCTAGCTTTCTCCTCCGAACTGTCAATGAAGTTGACAAGTCAGTAATAAACAGAGAAACAGTCTCTCCACCCATCTTCCGCCCTTGCAAACAATACTATGTGGGCAGCTCAGCCTTTTCCCTCACTCCCTTCCTGGAGGCCAGTTTCACAGATCGCTTAAAGACCACAGCCCTGCTGGGTCTGGAAGGGCTTCTGGGAATAGAAGCTGAATTTCTATTTGAAACACCGCCTCGCTGCTGTTCTTAAACAACACTGACAACAACAATAAGCATTTATACCAAGAGAGTCCTCCAAAACCTTTATTAAATACTCTGTTGCTTTCCATCCAGCAATGATAATATGCTTTGTGACAGGTGCCCCAAAAGATGGCTGGATAGCTTTGGGCTATTGGAACTACCTGATGTTTAAAATAACTCCCTATTTGTGTCTGGGCTCTGACATATGCCCAGCAAAGGCATTGGCCTGAAAATTTCTTTGACTCAGTAATATGGTGTTCTATGTTTTTTAAATCCATAGAAACTCAGCAAAGAGACCTAAATGATCTGCTTGCCCAATAACATATTTGAATGTGTGACATCTGAATTAACACTGCAATCAAGTGGCATTTCAGCCTCGACTTGAAATGCTGGAATGAAGAATACAGGTGTTACTATCACCTATATACTGGTTGTTATTGAACACTATTTCAATAATGCTTAAACTCTCTTTTTACTAATTCTATTTAACCTATCCCTTTCCCTAATAACAATGAGTATAATGGTACTTTATACAGAATGTGACCAGTGCTGGAAGAGCAACATTTTTCTTCATGTCTTTTATTACATAATTTGAGATAATTCTGTAATGACACAACACAGAATAGCAAAGACGCTTTGACCTTGGAGCAAGAAGATACAGACGTGAGTCCCAGCTTGATCAATTATTATTTTGTAAATTGGGAGGCCTCTCCATCTCACTATCTATTTATAAAATGGGGATAAAGCTGTCTGTCCTCAAGAAGGTTGTTGAGAGAGTTAAGTGGAATAATACACGTGAACAGAATTTAGAAAATGGAAAATTGCCACGTGTATATGAATTGTTTATTCCATTTTTATTTTTTTATAACTTTTAGATTACTCCTTGGAAAATTGTGCCAAAGTGGGTAAAAAGGAAAAAAGAGCAAGAGCATCGTGATTTAATTAGATCCACAGGACATTGCCTTCACATGGGTAGATGAAGCCCCCAGCCCTTTGCATTTCAGCACATTGATACGTGGTAACTTAATATGCAAATGAAAGGCCTCAGAGGGCACCCAGTCTCTGCATGTGCCAATTAATCAAAGAAAACAGTATCATCCTTTAATTCCACTAATTAGAGGATCATCCATAAGCTACTAGGTTTCTGAGCTATCGAGGTTTA
This sequence comes from Lyroderma lyra, assembly GCA_004026885.1. Taxonomy (NCBI): domain Eukaryota; kingdom Metazoa; phylum Chordata; class Mammalia; order Chiroptera; family Megadermatidae; genus Lyroderma; species Lyroderma lyra. Next base: position 105,796 of record PVJL010002910.1, read on the forward strand.
ATAAATTTGCAATAAATTATGAGTAATACATTAGCCAGGGATTAAATTACTACTGAGCAATATGGTGAAAGAAAGTCTTATGTTCTCTATGTATTTAAAGGTTTTTTTTTCTTAAATTTGTTATTATTTTCCATTCTAAAGAGTTGTGAACACCTTGGTTGTGAGGCCATAGATCCTCATGGTTCACTGTAACATGGGATCCAGAAATAATATGTAAGTGTAAGTATTAAATAACATGATTGGAATTTTAACAAATGTATAATTTATCCAAACGGCTGCTTGCTTTAAAACAGTCACTTGGTAAATTTATATACTTGTTCTGATGATGCCACGATTGCTAAAAATTAGGGATTCCCTTGAGAATTGCCCTCAAATACTCATTTATTTATGCGAATCTCCTCAACAGTGGCAAATTATAAACAAAGTAGATTGAAATTTAGAGGCAGCTAAAAAATGTTTGGATCTAAACTAAAAACCTTCTTTTCATCAAACAGTGTTTTGAAAAAATAAAAAGGCTAAAACACTGACAAGGTTTTTCTTTTTTGCAATGTGGGAAAATGATGAAGGATTATTATTCAGAATAAATACAAAACTCATAAAATCAATAAGCATAAGATAAACAGCAGAAAAAATGGGAAAGGTATAAACAAGCAATTCATAGATAAAGAAATACAAATGATTAATAAACACGAAAAGATGAAACTTCAGTGTTTTCAGATACAAATTTTTTAAATGGAGTATTATTTAACATCTACCATTTCTGACAAAATTTTAAAAGTCTGATCATTTTAATTTTGTAAAGTCCACAGAGAACCAAAAACTCTCTTAGTCTTGAGGTGGGTGTATAAATTAGCACAACCACTGTGGTAGAGGCAGCTAGCTATACCCCAATATTTGCCTTTGTCTTCTTTTTCAGTAATAAAAACTATTTTTAGCTGGATCCATGGCTAATTGGAATAAAGACCTCATTTCCCAGTTTTCCTTGTAACCAGATATGAGGTCTATCCAGAAAAAATCCACCCATTGTCAATACATCAAGAATGGTTTGCACAACATTGATGTAAGCTGGCAGCCAAGGCGAGTGGACTGGAATGCGCATGTGTAAACAATGAGGCCTTCACTATACTCATCAGCAGGGCTGCTAGACTTTGAGTGAAAATGTGTGCTGGGTAGCGATCACATGTACAATGACTAAGCAAGTAGAGCAATGAATCTGCATCAAACTTTGCATCAATCTTGAATATTCCTCTGTGGAAATTGTTGGGATGATTCATAAGGCTTTTGGGGATGGTGCGATGAGTGCTACACCGATAAAGGTGTGGCACAAATATTTCGAAGATGCTCAGGAATCTGCTGAAAGTGATCCATGCTCAAGAAGACCTGCAGCAAGCAGAACACCTGAGAATGTGGAATGTGCACAGACTGCAGTCAACAAAGGTGCCTACTTTTGGGGGGGACTGAAGCATCATTGTCCTCTCTACACTATTTCTTGTATCTTGCATTTTTTTCAATTACATGTCTCTATTTTTCATATTACATGGCTGGATACTTTCCAGACAGACCTTGTGTGTCCATGTGATTTCTGGCCGAGGGAATAAAAGTAAAAGCGCTGTGTGCATCCTCAGGATGCACTGATTTCTTTCTCCTTCCTACCTGCTAGGCAAAATGTGGATATCCTTGCTGAAGCTTCAAATCATTTTGGACCTTGAGTTCACCTTGTGGATGAAAACTATTTATATGAGGTAAAGAACCATGTTCTTGTGTGCACCAGGAAATATGTACAAAATGTTCATAAAAATAATATGGTTATAACACTAAATATTGGAAAAAACCCAAAAGCCCATAAATGGGAAAATAAATAGTTTTTTGTTGTGTTATCATTCGATGAACTACTATCACACAGCTAGGAATAAATTCAATCTCTAAGGAATCCATCAGCATGATAGAATTTATAAAAATTTAATAACAAGGAGACTTAATGTATTCTTTGGGGTTATATGCATCTATCTATACACAATTTATAAGTAAAAGCCAGTGGAATGATAAATCCAAACTTAGGATAGTTAACTACCTCTAGTGTGAGAGAGAAAGGAGCTACAATCAGAAAGAGGCATAATGGGAACTTCAAAATATTGATAAGCTGCCTTTTTTTTTTTTACACTAGGTGCTAAGTATAAGAATATTGATTTTAGCATTTTTATTCTTAACTTACATGCATGTTTTAGATATTCTTTTCAATGTATAGAAATTTACAGTAACAGTGGGAAAAGCAATAGGGAGGACAAAGTAGTTCTTGGGTTTTGAAGTGTGTGAGTGAAGTAAATCTATCTCTGGGGACAAGAAGAGATTTAAGTCTGACCATAACACTTAGGCATAAGTACAACTGTTACAGTAGAACAATTCTTTCTCTGCTTTTAAATGTGTAAATGACTATCAAGGACATGCAATCCAAATGGATGAAGGTGACCCCCACTTTTGGCAAAGAGACCAAAAGTTCATGTCTAATTACTACCATCACAACTGGTACCACCATTGACACCTTCACCACTATCTTGATGTCATTACTTTGTATTAAGACTTTTATGTTCCTGATATTTTACTACATACTTTTATATCATTATCTTGATAATCCTCAACAATCCAGTGAGCTACATATTATTAACCCTTCATAAGACCTGCTCAAAGTTAAGCTCAAAGTGGTGAATAAATGCACCTGTCCTGTCATAACTAGTAAATGGCAGTGCCTGGGTTCACATGCAAACCTGTTTCCACAATGTGTCCTCTTAACCATCATACTGCTTCTCTATAGCTCTCATTTTAAATATGTCTGTTTTTACTGTCACCCTTTCCATCACAATAATGGGTATCAGGGCTTCTTGGAAGAAATATTCATAGAGTTTTAAAGGAGTAACAGAAAAGGAAGAAAAGAATAAATTATATGACTGATTACTGACAATTCTTCTGAGGGCTTGGAAGATGAGACACCAAGAGAAAAGCAGAACATTCTGAAAAATTGAGGGCAAAAGGATAGAAATGAGTAAGACAAATTAAAACCAGGGAAACAGGCAGGAAAAAAAAATGATCAGAATAAATAGAAAATAATAAGACCATCCTAAAAAATTTATTTTTTCTTTCCCCAAGAAGCCTCTTTCTCACCTTAGAATAGGTGTTTCATCTTTTAAAATGAGTTGGATAAATAAGAAGAAAAGGTTGAAAAGTAATTTCACATCCACAGAGCAAACACTAGGATAGATTGTTTTTCCCTCGCAAGGCTTTCATCCAGAAAGCTTTCAGGTCTCACAGTTATGGCAATAATTATAACAGTGATAATAATAATAATACAGCCTAGCTGGTGTTTTCCCCTTGGCAGCATGTGTATACCCATCAGTGTGTCATAATAATATCTTCAAGTTCACACACTAATTTGAATGAATCCATTAGTTACTCTACAGCTGTAAGGGCTCTTTCATGCCCTTGGATCTCAGTGTGTTTGGGGCTGTCTATCTTGGACATCAACACTAATGAGGTACTTTTAGGTCAAACAATGAAGTTCTTGATTTGAATTACTATGTATATATAAATATCTTAGCTGCATGTTTGAAATGTATATATCATAGATATATGTAGAAATGTCTGTGGGGTGTGAAAACTCAGATTGTTTGGATGGGAATATGACACTTTGTACTCACAAAAGAAATCTGTAAAAATTGGATAGTTACCTACTTATTAAAAGAGATAATTTTGGTATTGCTAGTTTTAGCAGGTAGTATGTGTGAGAGAACCCTTCTTGTTTCAAATTCTGAGATACATGTGTTGACATGAAATATATTATTTACATGTATTATGTGGTTTTTATAGCAATTACCTAACATTATAATTAATTTAATCCTTCTTTTTATTGTAATTACGGGAGTTGAAAATGGGAGAGAGGAAGAAGATAGATAAAGTAATGGAAACAGTTCATTTAACCTCTCCATGGTATGCCAGGGCCAGAAAATCCAAGGTCATATTCAGATAGTTCTGAGGCATGAGAGTTAATACTGTGGAGGATGGGTGCTGTATATGCTCTGATGGGGAAGCTCTAGAGCAGTGGGCACAGAGTTGGGAAAGGGCTTCAAAGCAGGTTTCTTACTCTTTATTTAAAAAATTCAAAATTACATCTATACAATGTTGATGAGAAATGCATTACGGTAAAAGATACCTCTAAATGTTTTTTGTTTTCTACAAAATTTCACAATGAACTGAGAGGTCAATACCTATATGATTTTCTAAACTAGGACAATGACATATTTAGACTATAATGGCAGGAAATACTATTGTTAGAACTTCATGATAAAGCTCTTTATCAGGGCTTTATCTTATCTTCAAAAGCCCTAAAGGGGAATACTTTTATATTTTCCTCCACATTAGTAAAAGGATTCTTGCTTTTATATGAGAACCAGTCTTATTTCTAATGCACTGCTTGACCTAATACTACTTAAGCTTTAAAACCACTCTCAGCATCAAATCTTGTTTTCCTCATCATACTATTTCATTGCTTCTGAGCATGAATAATATACTACATATTCTTAGCTCTTCTTAAAAGTTAATAAAAAACAACATTTTGTACACTTTTGGTGACTGCAAACACTTTAACTTAGCCATTAACTCTTGCCAAATTCATTATCACCCTGGAGATTTCCTTTGCATACTACATATAAATTAGCCAATTAGAATATCTATTTCATGGTAGGTTGCTTAAGGGAAAGTTTCATAATGTTTCACACAGAAGGTGCTCAATAAATGCTTACTGAATGAAGAAATGGATGGCTCAATTATTTGTACAGATTTAGCAAAAATGTAGCTTTTGAAAAAAATAGGTCCTATGCCTGCAATTCCCCCAATAATTTTATTTTGCATCACACCGAATTATTATTTCAGAAGGTAAATTCTCTAGATATTTTTGTGACTATGTAATAATTTAAATCCTACTGATTCTACACACCCATTAGATAAAAATGAAGAAAATAATTTTTAAGAATACAAATTTCAAGGTTCCTTGGTGATGTAGTGGCTAGGTTTTGGCGCTCTCACTGTTGTGGCCTGGGTTCGATTCCTGCTCAGGGAAGCAACCAAAAAAAAAAAAAGAATACAAATTTCATAAGGTATAGGGTACTAATAAGAAAGCTCTAATGAAAGAAAAATCTATAAATTTTGGCTGTAATTATATACTTAGCTTCTCATTCTATGAAGAAATTCTACCGATTCAAAAAGAAGGTTTTGGAGAGTTACTAGAAACAATGTTGATAACATACAACATTTCCAAAGTAATATAGGGTAAAAGGAAAGCCAAAAGATGTTGAAACTAAATCAAATTACTAAGAAGAACTGCAAAGAAATCACCTGATTCTGAAGAATAACTTTGGAAAATAAAGGTAGAAATACAAGATTAATAGAACTATACACTTAAAAGGGTGAATTATACTGTATATAAATTGCACTTTGATAAACCAGACTAAGAATTTATAAGCACTTAATATGTCATTAACTAAAAAAAAAATCACCTATTAAAATGGCTTCAGTGAAGCCAAGGGACTTATTACTCTACCTGGAGGGGTGATGATAATTTAAAAATACTTGGATTAAGGTTAAGAGTACTGACTTTGAGGTAAGGCAAATATAGAAAGCAGCCTTATGTTACTTGGGGCTAATTTAAAAACCCATATAAACATCAGCTTGTTCATTAGTAAGGTTTAGTAATTAGTAAATATATGATAGGATTATTGTGAGAATTTAGCATGATGATGCATATAACGCACTTAACATACAGCCCCAAACATTTTGTATTACCTATTACTTTTTACTGGGGGTGATCAACAAAAGCTTCACAGAGAAGTATGGGTAGGAAGCACATTACTGTCGAGGAGGACTGAATGAACGAAGCAACTGAGTCAGACAGACAAAGGACATGCAGTTCAAAAGCAGTCATGAATCTCTGAAAGAGAGAAATGGAAGATAAGTCTAGAAATGTGGGACATCACCAGATGTTGGATGTTATCAAATATTAGTTTAAGGCATTTGGATTTTATTCCATGGGTAATAAAAAGTGATTGAACATTTTGCAGTAGTAAAATGACATGATTTAAATTGTAATTTAGGAAGATAAATTTGGCAGTAATCTACAAGGACAGACTAGAGGTGAGAATGGCTAGACAAGAAAAGTCCCTGTAGGAGATTAATACCATCCTTAAGTGACACTGAGATCTTTTATTAGAATGGTAGTGGTGGTGATAGTAATGATGCAAAAGGTATGGATTTGGAAGATGTTTTATAGATAGAATTGATAGGATTTGGTCTTGGAAATGGAAGACAATAAGGGGCACAACAGAGAATCAGATCCAATGTTGTGAAGTTTAAAACTTGACATCTTGAAGTACTCCTGAGCCATTAGAAAGTTTTTATCAGAAGATTATGGGTTCTGTTTAAGATACAAATATGAGAGACATCCAGGCTGACCTTTTTGACCTTGTAAGTACAGGTCTAGAACTAATGAAAGAGATTGAAATATAGCTTCACATTTCTCTCATTTACAAAAATGACTAAAGTAGAGGAATAAAGACAGAGCTTTGGGGAATTGTTACATTTAGAAGACAAGAAGAGAATACGATGTTCTTGAAAAACAAATTCAGTAAATCTATAAAGTGAGAAGCCTGATTAATGAAAGTTCAAGAGAGTAAGAGAAAGGGGAAATAGTGGTAGATAGTGAATAGAGATGACTGACTCAAGAACAGACACTATTCTTTTGGCTTTTGTACTTTTGTATCTATCTAGTTATTCTCCTACTTTTGTGACCATAGAGACTGTTAACCCACCAAATTGTTGATTTTTTCTTGCTCATTATCCTAGGTAATCCCTCAGCCATAGCTTATGTTATTAACCTCTCAAAAGTCCTTGAGTGATACCTTCTATGTAAATGAAGCACAAATTTGTATTTCTAATTCTTATCTCTTTCCTGAGTCCTAGCCTATCATTTCCAACCATCTACACAGTCATCTTCACATGTCTGTCTATCTGAAACTCAAACTCAACATACACCAATAGTCCCTTCTTTCCAAAGCATCTTCTCTTCTGGCTTCTTCATTTCACCATTTTCTCAGAGTGATGGTTAATTTTAAATGTCAACGTGGCTGGGCAACAGGATGTTGAACTTTAGATGAAACATGATTCTGGGTATGTCCATTAAGATGTTTCTGGATGATTTTAACATTTGGATTGGTAGACTCAGTAAAGCAGGTAATCCTCCCTAAGGTAGATGGGCCTTATTCTATTAATTGAAGACCACAACAGAACAAAAAGGTGGAGTAAGAAGGAACTTGGTCTGCCTGAGCTGGGAAATCATTCTTCTTCTTTCCTCAGACTAAAATTTACACCAAGCTTGACCAACCTGCAGCCTGAGAGCCACATGTGGCCCAGGTTGGCTTTGAATATGGCCAAACACAAATTCTTAAACTTTGTTAAACATAAAAATTACACACAGACTTTTTTTTTTTAGCTTATCGCCAGCTATCATTAGTGTTAGTGTATTTTATGTGTGACCCAAGATAATTCTTCTTCCAATGTGGCCCAGGGAAGCCAAAAGTTTGGACACCCCTGATTTACACCATTGGCTCTCTTGGTTCTTAAGCTTTTGGACTCAGTCTATAATTACATGACTAATTTTCCTGAGTGTCCAGCTTGCTGACTGTAGATCTTGGGACTTCTTAGCCTCCATAATTGTGTAAGTCAAATCTTACATAAATTCAGTTCTTTGGTTCTGTTTTTCTGGAAAACCCTAACAAATACACCCAGCCACTAAACTTTGAAACTTTACAAGGAACTTTAATCTTTCACGTTAATCGTCACTAAGTTTTGCAGCTTCTGTCATCATGCCTAACACTCTTCTCTTATTTCCTTTGTCACCTCTCTCAGAGGCAATTGAAGTCTCCAAACTGCCTTCCTGTTTCTACTCATTTTACTCTGTTCTATTTGTGACAATCAGGTTAGTCCACTTAAAGAAAATTTTTTGGTGACTTCTCACTGTCTACTTAACTAAATTTAAATTAGTCTTACAAGAAATATTATCTATACATAGTTACAGTTTTTCAGAGGAAATAAAAATCCTGTTATTTTGGTTGAAAACAAGTAAGTACACAAGGACAAGGTAAGGAGAAAGGGGTAGACGGAAAAAATTGGTTTAGCAGCTACAAAATCCAGTCAATTAATTTTAATGGAAACATAACATATACATGACAAAAAGTCTATTTTATCAAAAGCAGCTGAGCATAAACAAACAAGAAAGGTCATCACCACTGAAGAGACTTATAGGTGAAGAAAACAATTTCAGAAGAAATTAGAAAACTACTATCTTTAGGAGATGGATAATACAGTATTATTTGATTTGATAAGTATTCATAGTGAAAGTTTAATTCAGTAGTAGGTATTATCCTATGGGATAGATATAGAAAAAAGAGAATATTCTAAGGAAAGTGAATATAACTGAGTAAAGAAAATGGACTTTATATTAAAGTCCATGTTATATTTCATATTATATATATATGAAATATTATATATATGAAATATTATTGAAGAAACCTATTTTTCATGTTCCATGACATAGTATCTAATGTTATGTGAGATTTTATTGAAAGAACTGATATGCGCCCAAAGAAGGCACCCCTCCACTACAAGAAATTCTAGTCTCTTTTTCCCTAATTTTTCAGCTTCCAGTTTCAACTCTTTCCGTCCATAGTCTTAATCATTTTGCTGATCAACTTTTCCTGGCTCTAATCTTGAGCAATACTGTCCCTAGACTGAATCATAAGAATGCTCCTACATCCTGCCATGGGTAATTACCCTGAAACTTGTATTCCATGTCCCCAACTTGCTGATTACCATCACTGCCAGTCAGCATCCCTTTGAGGCCTTTCTGGACTCCAGATAGGTGCTAACACCTGAATAACCAGCCAGGTCAGAAGTCAATAGGCTGCTGTCTAGACAGATATAACCACCCAGTGACAGGAGTTTTGGGGCTTGCTTCTTGAGCCAGTGCTTTTATTTATTTATTTATTTATTTTGGTATGTGGGTAGTTCCCTAGCTGGGAATCGAACCCAGGCCACAGCGTTGACAGCGCCGGCGCCAAAACCTTAAGCCACTACACCACCAGCGAACTCCCATTGAGCCAGTGCTTTTAAATGCTCTGGAGAATGAATTAATTTCTCCTCCATTTAGGGGCCATCAGGATACAACTAATACACCAGCAAGGCTTCCAGCCCATCCCAACCAAAAAAGTCAACACGGTCTCCCAGGCAGATCTCAAGACCCCACTTTTAGATCAGATAAGGTGGGAGCTCCATGGATCCCCATTAGGTAAGGACAATGACCACCTTCAGTAGGAAGCTGATATAGAAGATGAGATCTCCAGTCCCTCAACTGACCATAGAGGTTTATGGGGATCATGTCTCTCAGGAGAAAAGTGAAAAAGGCAGACAGAATAGGGGGATCTCAGGACCCCTCCCATGGGACTCACCCTGCTGCAGTAGTCACCACCTTGATACCACCCTTTCATTAGTAATCTCTGCCCCAGGCTAGGCAGCCATAGGAGGGAGTTTCAGGCAAAAAGTTAACTAATGCAAGGAAGTTACAGGGTACAAAAAGCCCGTCAGTTTAAGCCAGTTCTTAAGGCCTGCACAGTAAGAGTTGCAATGACCTTCATTTCACCTAAGCCTCATTACACCATCATTATAATATCATAAATATGCCTGGAAATTTATTAATATCATTATAACAGACTGAATTTTGAAAAGGAACATGTGCAGTGAGAAAAGATGATGTAATGGATTCACCGTTAAAAAATGCCAATTCAATAGGTCTCACACCCAGGTAGGTGTAACCCCTTGCAACTAAAGAGAATAAAACTACCAAAGCCTCCTTAATTGGGGCTCTTCAGCCATTTGCCTGCTCAAGCCCGCTCCTTCTATCAAGGGGAAAGTACACTTCTCTTAGGAGCGTACCTTCCCCTTGCCATTCAAGGCCCTTGAGCCACTCTCCTGCTCGGGCCTGCTTCTTTTCTTTGGAATATGCTTTTTACTTCTAATAAATTACTCTTCCACCCTTTATTTCTTTGTTTGGGATGCCAAGGACCTGGACACCCGTGCTGAGAAGGGCACACTCTCTGGTAATAAAACAGCTAATATTTTGCTTGTAAATGATCTTTAGCAGGATCTGAGATGACTTTAGATATACAAAGAATAATTAAGAAGAAAGGTAATTTAACTTGTATAGTAATGCCCACACAAACACATAGGGATCTGTGGGTGAAAAGAAGATAGATTTATGCTCAATGTAGAAAGAAGCTTCTTAGAGTCAGTGCCGTCACAGGTGGATTAGTTTGCTTTAGAAAAGGGTGAGTTTCCTGTCAACATAGATTTTAAATTTATTCTCAGTAACCACACAGAAGTGCTTATGAAAAAGTGGCTCTATAGTAAATCTGACAAGTCCAGTGACTGAAAGTATAATAACCTCACAGGGTGATCTGATCATAAATTCCTAACTGGGCAGGTCATGGTGAATATTTACACCTCAGGCCTATAATTTCCCCCATAAAAGGTTATTTTTGCCTTAAGCAAGTTCTGTCCATTGTTTCTGTGTATCCTGATTAACACCCCCTCGAAATGCTTCTTTTTGAGACTCCTCAGAAGTGTAACCACACTCGAAGGAGCTCATAATCTTATTAACTATTTTTTAATCCAATCCCCACCTTGCTTTCTCCCACCTTCATATAATCTTCCTTAGTTCCTTTCTCAGTTCCAAATATGTAAAAGAAACTACAAGAATGTCATACTCCAGAGCGTTTGAGATCTTGCTTCCTGGCATGCTGTCAGTTTCGCTCAAATAAACTCTTACGTAAATTCTCTACAGGTTTGGGCATTTCTTACATTGACAGAAGGAATATTATAGGGTTAATTCAAACATCAAAAGATGTTGGCCACATGATCCCTAGGGTGTCTTCCAAAGCATGGTATCTAGGATTCACTTTCTAAAGCAGATTCAGTTACAAAAGCACATTTACTAGTTGCTTTTATGCCCAAACCCTTTAACTTTACTATAGCTTCCTGCAAGACATGACTACTCAGAATCCCTTCTGTTTACACCTTCCCAACTCAATTTTTATGCTCAGGCTTTGTCCTTTCCCTGAAATGCAACTTGACTGACATATTCTACCAGCTGGAATGGTACTTATTATTGAATAGCCAACTTAGATTATTACTCCTTACTAAATGCTCCCAACTTAAATATCTTCTCCTTATTATCCAGACTAGGTATGATGTTTTTAAGTCACAGAGCTGGAATCAACATACAGTATAGTCCTCCCCCTTCCTTTAAAGTTTAAGTATGAATAGTTGGGGGCAAGTCTCAGTGATTCCAGTTATAAAGGAAAGAATGAAGGCCAAACTAAAATAGAAAGATGTTTTCATAGCCTTGAGAAGCTGAATGAATTAAAGTCACCCTAGGTTATTTAAGATATTGTTAGATGTTATGACAAACTCAATAGCTATTATTTTGAGTAGTCATGAAATGTGAAATCCACAAGGACACAGCTCTGGGAGTTGTAAGGGATTTGAAGGGGCATGATCTCTGTCTGAAGGCAAGGAAGTTATAGGAATTTCTTTCTGATGGCAGAGGCAAAAGCTATGCACACTATAAAAGAGAAAAGAAAAGGATAACTTGGGTAATATGTGAATCCATTTAACATTGTTCCCAGTAAGAATTTATGATGGATCAGAATCGTGTTTTTGCACTCAGAACGTGCTTTTATGTACAATCCGTCATCTGATTATCACAACAATGAGGGATGCAGACATTCTAATCCTCATTTGCAGATTAGAAAACTTAAAGTTAGTGAGGCTAAATCACCAAGATCTTTTACATTCTAACCCAGTAATCTTCTCACTATATCACCAATTATTCACCAGTAATTTACTATGAGTTTTTGAAAAGTAATGATGCCAAGCAAGAAATTTTCTTTTTACGATAAAGACAAATTACAAAGAGAAAACAAGTTCAGAAATGCAGTATTATTAATAATACTCCTACTAAGTAAACGAACTCTGTCCTTTGAAGAACTCATCCAAGGTAACAAAGAAACAAATTTCACTCCATTTCAAAGATGAGAAAATAAAGAGGAGTTAGTGAAGAAGAAAAGAGGAGTGATCAGAATGAAAAAGTAAAAGGAAAGAGAAAAAAACATGGAAAGACAAGAAAAGGAATAGGGCCTATCAGTGACCTTTAGAGACTGAGTGCTACTACGAAACAAAGAGAATTAAGATAAAGCCAAGACCGTTTGATTATTCAGTTAAGAAGTAATTGGTGATTGCCAAATTTAACTGAAAGTAAAAGCAATAACTAAGAAGATGACTTAGGAAGTTTGACAATTAAGTTCGCAAACTCATCCTAGAAAAAGTGCTACATACCTCATTGCTGAATATCATTATGGCCACCTCTGAAGTACTCCCCTTGGGAAGCTATGCACTGGTGTCAGCACCCAGTCAAACTTCAAAGAAATTTTGGAACTCTTCATCTGGAATGGCCATCAGAGCTGTCGTCCTATGATACCTGATGTCCTGAATGTCATTAAAATGTCTTCCTTTTAATACTTCCTTTACTTTCAGGTAAAAAAAAAAAAGTCATTGGGGGCCACATCAGGTGAGTAGAGAGGGTGTTCCAATACAGTTATTTGTTTATTGTCTAAAAACTCCCTCACAGACAGTGCCATGTGAGTTGGTGCATTGTAATGATCCAAGAGCCATGAATCGTTGGTGAAAAGTTCAGGTCTTTTTCCTGTAATTTTTTTTTTTTAAAGGTGAAGAAAGAGATAGTTTATTAAAGAGAAAGTACACTCCAAAGAGGTAGGAGGAGGTTTGAGCAGGAAAATGGCTCAAGAGCCTTTTTCCTCTAATTTTTTCATGCAGCTTTTTTAACCTTTCCAAATACTAAAATTCGTTGACTGTTTCTGTCCAGTTGGTACAAACACATAATGAAATAATCCCTCTGATATCAGAAAAGGTTAGCAGCATTGTTTTGACTCTTGTTTTGGATTGATGGAAATTGTTTGGTTGTGGAGAATTGCCAGACTTCCACCGTGCACTTTCACATTTTGTTTCAGGGTCATTTTGGTACACCCATGTTTCATCACCAGCGATAATATGGCCCCAAACATCATTTTGCTTTTCTAAGAGGTCTTGGCAAACTTCTACTCTTCATTTGTTTTTGTTCATTGGTGAGCTCCTTTGGGACCATTTTTGCACATACCTTTCTCATGACAAGGTTTTCAATTAAATTTTCCTAACTGTTTCTCTATCGATGTTTACTTGGTTTGCTATGCTTCTCACAGTCAGCCGATAATTCTGATGCACAATTTGATGAATTTTTGCAATGTTTCCACCAGTTCTGCTTGGCTGCACTGACCTCTCTACATCAGTGATGCTTTCTGTCCCCTCAGAAAACCGTGTAATCCATTTGTACATTGCCATTTTCTTCATGGTATTATCCCTATAAATTTGGACTAACATGTCCCCGATTTCACTTCCACTCTTGACAAGTTTAACAAGAAATTTAATGTTTGTTCATTGCTCTAATTCAAGCTCCGACAGTCTTGCGATGGTACACAAAAACATGCAACAACAATAATGAATGCCACTCAGCAAAACATTGCTACCCATTGACACGAACACAGCTGTGAGACACAGATATACCAAGGTTATGAAACCTTAGTGAGTTGTTTGTACACTGCTGCCAACATAAGTGCATGGCGGTAAGTTTGCAAACTTAACTGTTAGACGGCGTCTACTGTTTTGAGAAATTTGGCCCAAAAGAAGAAAAGTTTTATTTGTTGGTAGAGAGGCAACATTATAAAATAGATAAAAAATTGATGCGACGTGTATTTAAGGCAGAGAGCTAAGAATGAATAGAGATACTGAGAAGGCAAAAGAAGATCAATACATGAGGGTTAAAGAAATAAAATATTTAGAAGATAGGAAAAAGAGTGCACAGATGAAGAGGGAGGAAAGAAAAGACTAGGGTAGCTGGTGATATTGGAGCTCCACCATCAATCCTAGAAGGTTGACTTTATCCTAGTATTTGTTTTAGGAAGGATACTGTGAACAGGAAAAAAAGGAAGATGAAAATAGTAATACCCAAGGGTTATCGCTTATCTAGCAGAAGAAAGTGAGAAGCTAAGAATGCTGTGGAATTTAAAAATTAAAAAGAATAGAAAACTCTTGTTAATAGCCATTATGGAATGTAGATGAGGTATTCAAAAAGAGTTAGATGCAAGCATTTCTAGTAGCAGCAAGGATTCAGTTGATTTTAGAAAGCATGCCTTTGATGGTTCTATGATTTTTTTACAAGTACCTTTGGGCCTGGCAATATGAACAAAAATTAGATACTGGCTATTATCCTGATGGGAGATTTATAGCATCATTTCTTGACATAACCTTGGAATGAGCTTCCAAGGGAGATTAACAAATCTCCATTCTCTAAAATCTCCAAGAATAGAATAAACAATAAAGTTCCTTTGAGTACTGTGATTCCATGAATAATAATTTTGATCACCATATATCAGATTTCTCTCCTCTAAACAGATAAAGAAAGGACAGAGATTATTCCTTCTAATCATGGTGTATTTTCAATTACTTCAAATATTAATCTCCACATACAATAGGTGTTTAATATCTATTTGCTACATAATTCTAAGTGCAAATAGGCTTTGGAGAGATTCAAGTACCTTTAGTGAAGCTTACAATGTTTTCTTTTTAAAGATACCCTTTCATCATTAGCAAATTTGTTTTACTATTTTCCTTACATATTTTATGAGTTAAATTCCTGTGTTCCTTGGCTCTAAAATCAGCTTGCATTTTAACTTCAGTAAGATTTAGTACCTGCAATTCACTGCACCTTATTTTAAGATAAGATTGTTACACAAAATATACAAGAGGCCCTGTTAGACTCCAAGAATTTATCCTAAAACTGGGAGAGGTTTTGATATGCAGAAAAATATTTTTTAACTTCCACACTATTAATCTTTTGCAACTCATTTCCTCCTTAAGAAATGAACATTTCGTGTAAACTATAAATTTATCATTTGGAATTTCATAATAATACTTTAAAAAAGTAGATTGCCACTATTTTTCCCCTGTTGAATTTAGCTGCTGAAATCTCTTTATAATTTGGAAAATTTCCAGTTCTCTGGACTGAATAGGTAATGCTTTTCAATTCCTCAACTTTTTTTTCTATATCGACAACAGCAAAAAAGAAAAACCAACACAAGAAAAAATCCCTGTAGTGATCCTTCAGATTGGAGTTTGTCTTTCTTTTAGTGTAGAATAAAATAGTCTTTATTTTTACTTTGAGACTATAGATAGGAGGAAACATTTCCATATTAATTTTTATAAAAATTGTCTTTAATTTTGGTTTTATAAAAGCTTGATGAGAAATATTGGAATACAGCAAGTTGGCTGACCCATTTTAAAACTCTTACATACCTGAATAATTATTGAGACCTTTGGTTATTATCTATACCAAGTCTTTTGAGGTTCATTTACTTCTCTTTTCCATCCAAAGGAGACCTTGGTCCTTGCAACTTCAGAAAGGACAAGTCCCAAGGTCCCAGCTGTGTTCTTTTATCCCCTAATCTGAGTCATCTCACTTACCTCCTAAGGCCACAGATCTCTTGCGTTCTCGGTTGCATGAAGTGGCCTTTATGCTTCAGAAAATTTAAAGGTCATTTTCCTTTCTTTGAAACCTCACTACATTTTGTTACTTACAGTGTCAGTTTTAGTAAAAGCAAAGACAGAGTGAATTGTTATTTCACTGGTGATAACCAGAGCTTTGGGGAGAACCTCTGAGAGTTGCTTCTAACCCTGGGTCACAAAGCCAGTATCCCAGGCTGAGTTCCCTTTCATTTAAACTCTATAAACTATAACCCAACAATGGCATGGCATTCCTGGTGTGAAATGCATTGTGCTCCATAAGAATTGTTTCATCATACAAAACATTTAGAAAGAAAAAAACACTTGAGCTTACTGATCAAACAGAAGGAAAATTAGGATAGGACCAAAAGACCCTGCCAGCCTGCTTAGAAAGATATCGGGAAATTAAAACCCACTTCAGTTTTATGGTAACATTCTTTCTCAGATAAGTCATTAGATGTTTATCTAAATCTGAGCCTTCTGAAACAAACAGAAAGCAACAGGTATTATGTTAACATTCTTTTTTGTTTGTTTGTTTTGGGCTTCTATGCTTTTCTAGTGCTGATAGTAAGATCTTAAAAACATCATTATCTTTTCTAAAGCTACTAAATACATTTCCCAAGTTCTGTTAACCCTGTAGCTTTGGAGAATTGCACTCTGATCCATTATTTTATAATCATTACATACCTGAATGCTGCCTTTCATCCATTTTCTGCCATCAGCAGATTACTAATCACAGGAAATGAATACCGATTGGATGGTATCTGCTTGCCATGAATTCTGATTGGCTAGTTGCTCAGAAGCATGAAGGTGACTTGCTGATTTGTTTTGTACTTTAGTCAATATTGTCCCATGTTCTCTTGCAGACTTGATTTCTGAGTGTTATTTAATAACAATAACAACAAAAACCCCAGATTGGCACATATCAGAATTCTAACCAAGCGCCCTTGTTTCCTCCCAACCTCAAAGTAGAATTCCAGCTATCAAATTTACATTGTTCTTTCATACGGCACATTTGTTTGACTGGTCATACCTTCACATAGATCTGTAAAGAGGTCCATCTTCCTGTGACTAGGCATCTAATAGTAAAGATGTCACTAACAATGGGAAAGTGTGAACTGGTGGTCCAAAGTGTACCACCTCCAGTGCTTGTCTCTTGACAAAATTTTTTTTTCTTTAGAAAAGAAAGGCAATTTGGAAACATTAATGCCTTCATGTTTTATTCATCTCTGAAGGAGAGAGGAGCTATCTCCTCCTAAAACTTAGCCATCACTATGAATCCATTCTGCAGATAGAGAAGAGGTAGATTTGAGAAGTTTAAGGCTTTCATCAATCGTTACTGGTGAATGAGAGGCAATAACACTTTTGTGCCACTGGTGGATGTGAAGAGATGAACTATGCATAAAGAAGAAAACATTTCCGGACAGAAAGGCAGGGATGGGAAGCAACTGCAGGAAAATCAGGTGGTATGACTCTTGCTCGGGAGAGACATTTGTCAAATTCTCAAACCTCCTGTTTTAGGAACTGAGCTTCCAAATCATTTGTATGCCTATAGTAAGCTCATCCTAGTTTTGAACTTTGTCTCATAAAACATAGGTACCTTATTTAAATATTCATGTATTTCACATGGAGGGGGTTAAAAAAAATCCTCCCAATTACCCATGATACTTCTGGTATAGAAGTTAATGAAACTACCGGGAAGTGAGACCCAAGAGGTTCTCAGTGTCTCACATTCCAAGTTTCTGTTCTCTTTGACGGGATTCTCAGTTTTTTCAACCTTGCCCTGTGTTCCATTTTTTCCTTTACTGTGCATTGTCTCTCTTCGCTCTTCCTGCCCTCTCTGAGTCTCCACACCCCCATTCATCCAGCCTCTAATTACTAGCAGTTTTGCTTTCATTGCCTTCACTGTCTCAGCCAGGGCTTTCCAGGCACCATGAGTTTTTATTTTTAACCGCTTCCTCCTTTACTGTTTGTCTGCTAACTATCATTGTTTGCCTCAGCCTTTTCTTGTAGGTGAATCATTATCTCTTTTCTCTGTCTTACCCAATCATCACCCATGGAGGCGTTCTTTTTTTAAATCTAGCATATGGCAAATTATGATGAGTGTCTCAGGGAGATCACTGGAGATTCTATTTAAAATGAAGTTATGGAAAAGCAAAATTTTTGATGTCCTTTTCTTGCTGCTCATGCCAAAACCAAACTAAAACCACCCCCACAAAATACAAACAAAACACACAAACAAAAACACCCCAAACTAAAAATCTGACTTTCTGAGACACCAAAAAGAAAATGGATGGATCATCTTGGTCATTACAGGAGGATCCCAAAATTCTAAGGTGACATTTAGCAGTATAAATAAATAATTAATGGCTAAATTACATAACATCCTGTTTTTAGTTTTTGTGCTCTTTGGTGTGAAGATTTCTGATAACCATGCATTGAGTCAACACATACACACAGAGAGAGCTGTGTATAAGGACAGTTTTCCAGGGTAAGTCGTTGACATTTAGTCAGAGAAAGAGCCATGCAGAGGGAACAGCAGAGCACATGAGAGGATGGTACCTTCTGGGGATTGTAAATTATTAGATTAGTTAGGCCTGGCTCCCCATATTCGGGGATTATAGAGAGAAGGACAGGTAAGAGATGTGTCTCCAGGTAGGCAAGGGTAGAACCACAAAGTGTTTTCTGTGTCAGCACAATAGTAATGATAGTAGTGTGACAGGGATGGGGAACTACTGACAGTGTTAAAGCAGAAACAGCACATGGAGGACTTACTTGTATGTTTTAACACAAGCATTGTACAGCAGTGAAAATAAAGTGAAGGAATAGCAGACGGGAGGTAGGGAAACCAGTTAGGAGGGTCTTGCGGTATCCTACACAAGACGTGATAAGAAGTTGGAAAAAAGTACAGAAATAAAAACAACTCCAGAGATATTTAAGTCACAAACTTAGTGACAAATTGGGCATGGGACAAGTAAATAGGAAGAGTCTAGGATGACACTCTAGCTTCTGGCTTGGGTGAATGGTGGTGCCACTCTCAAAGAAAGAATATTCAGGAGTAAAAATGGGTATGAATGGAAAATGTAATCAATTTAATTTTGCACATGTTGAATTCAAGTTTATTTTGGGAATGGGAATTTTTATCAAAGAATTAGCTACATGAGTATAAAACTCAGGGTAGGGATCTGGAGTACAGATAAATTTTTGGAATGCATAGTGCATAAATGGAGATGTAAATAAATTAGATCATCCAGGAAGAACAAGTACCATTAGAAGAATCATTCATTTTCATCCATTTTAGGATTGTTATACATTTATTGAGGTCTACTGGTACAGATTAGGGGGCATAGCTTTATGGTAAGGAATAGAAAGAAGACAGAATGATCCTTGTCAATTCATTCATATATTCACTTATGCATTCAATAAATATTTATTATATGATTACTACTAAGAATTTAGTAAGTTAGGAAGTAAGATTGTTAAAACCTCAATGGTAATGGAAAGTAATTTTCAGTGTAGCTCCTTTGAGGACCGAATACTGTAGTTCAGGAGATGAGATAAAACATTGTAAAGAGTGCTATAGTAAAGATTTGCATATAATGCAATGGTAGCATAAATAAAGGAGCAACTTGACGGATCTATACAGGTTTTAGGGAAATGTAGGTAATCTCAGGTAAAGTGACTGGCATATACAAAGCACAGAAATATAAAAGTGCTTGTTATGTTTTATAGATAATGAGCAGACTTATGATTAGAGTACTAAGTATGTATGGAGACTTGTTGGATATAAAGGTAGCTATATAAGCTGACCAGATTTACTGCTTTAAATGGGACAGAAAACAATAGTACTGTCCATTTCAAACGGTGTGTGCAATGGGCCTACTGAGACCTTGAATTTAGCCCAGTGAGACTAGGCTGACCATGTGTACCATTTAAAATGGAACAGTACCATTGTTTCCTGTCCTGTTTATGACTTTTTTTTTTTTTTTTTTGGTAGTTCCCTGGCTGGGAATCGAACTCAGGCCATGGCGTTGAGAGTGCCAGAGCCTAGTCACTACACCACCAGGGAACTCTTCCTGTCTTGTTTAAAATAGTATCTGGTCAGTCTATAAATAGACTAAGGTTGGAATATAACTATAAGGAAATGCACTTTTACTGGAACCAAAGAGCTTTCACTAATACACTGATATATGTTCAAACATGTACTTTACACAGGAAATTCTAGTGACTTTAGGATATAAAAGAGACTGGGAACAAGGAACATTTAGTATAATTTAGGGTTTTGTTTGTTCATTCATTTTGAGTTTTTGTGGTTAGCTATTATTTCAATGTCCTGGCCAATTAAAAAAAAAAATCAGTACCAGGAGTAGATTGCTATTATAACAACAAATATGAGTATAAGATGTAATATTGGTTTAATGGTGAATTGGTGAGCAAACTAAAAGTTCGGTGGTCAGCTGAGGACCAGACATATGATGTATCATATGAAGTGGCAAAATATTTGGTAAAGTTGTCTGTGTCCTATGTTAACGTGTGAGGTGTGTTACATGCTTATGGAGTGATCAGATTGAAAGGAAGTTCAAAATCTTTGTTTGCTGCTTGTGGTAGCCAGCCCCTACCATGTCCCCCAGTGACCCTCATCTCCTGGTGTTCATACTTTGCACCCATGCCATACAAGGGTGGGTATGTGTGACTATTAACACATGACAGGGTGATTCCACGTCATTTCCAAGAGTAGGTTATAAAAGACTACACTTCAGTCTTGGGTACTATTTTGCACACTTAATCTCTTTTATTTTCTTTGGACCACGCGTGAGTGAGGAAGCTATATCATGAGTATTCCAAAGGAAAGGCCAAAGTAGTGAAAAACTGAAGCCCCCTGCTAATCAACCATGTCGAAGAGTATAAAAGTTGACTCTCTAGCCCCAGTCAAATCTTCAGAGAGTGAAACTTCAGTCAACAGTATGACCTCAACACAGCTAAATCATTCTTGGGTTCCAAATACACAGAAAGCATGGGGTGATAAGTGTTTCCTAATTTAAGTTGATAAACAACAAACTGATTTTGGATCAATTTTTTTAAAATTAGCAATATGTAATCAATGCAGCTGCCTTTGGAAGAGATGAGCAAAGGAGAGAATTAGCAAGTCTGCAAGCAGAAACAAAAGAAAACAGTTCCGAAATTTGGAGCTTTAGGGGTTCCCTGGTGGTGTAGTGGCTAGGCTTTGGCGCTCTCAATGCTGCAGCATGAGTTCAATTCCCAGCCAGGGAATTACACCACCCTCCGCCAAAAAAATTCGGAGCTTTGAAGGGTTAGAAAATTCAACTGCCTTTTCACTTCAAATCATAGGAGATGGAATTGCAAAAGACTATGAATAACAAAGGGCAAAAGAAAAATTTTCTTAGTTCATTCAATAGACTCAGGAAAAAATTATATTAAGAGTGAGGCCTCAAGGAAGCTACCATTAAATTGGTGGAGGGAGGATGTAGAGTTCAGAATGCAAAAGAAACAAAACACATTGAGTACTATCCCCAACAGAGCCTTGAGGACATGTTGCTGAGTAGAAGCAAATAATCAGAAGCCTACTAAAATGTTGAGGAAACTATCATTAAAGAAACCAAGGAGCCCAGACTAAACATGTTAGATTTTCAGGAAAAAAGTAATTCTTAAATTTGTACTTAATTGAGAAATAGGAAAATACTTTCATTGTTAGAAGTTTTTTAAAAATCCTTGGACTACCATGAGAAGAAGTTGAGGGGCAAAAGTTATGCAGTCCCTAAGGTAGGCAGATTTCCAATTTCCACTTCGGATGTCGTCATGGAAATGATAGGTGAGTAATAGCTTCCTCTCTCCCTGCAGAGGCAGATTTAGAAGCCACTGAGGAAAAAGTGGACAAGAAAACAAATCAGAGGCTTAACCACCAGGTTTGGGGAGAGGGCTTTTATAATGTCACACCCAAAGTAATTTTGGAATTGCTTTGGACCAGTAACCAATATGTATCTCCTATTCATTCCTTTCTTCAGTAAAAGAGTTTACTGAAGTCATACCATGTCTATTCCATCATCGTATATTGGGTGTACATGTGATGGCAGCAGGGAGGAAACAGGACTTATCTTTTTATTTCTTCATTTGTTGGACTGGGAGGAATAATATCTGGACCTCATGGGAAAGGCTGTGGAATTTGAGGTACATGCAGTGTCTGGGTTTCCTCCCTTAGAAAGGAGGTTATGGTTTTCTGTGTGGAAAAAAAAAACAAAAACAAAAAAAAAAACAAGCATAGGACTGGAGGCTGGAAGGGCTGGCTGTGTCAGAGAAAATGCTTTGTGTTTACCTTATTTCATTTCTACTTCTTGGGCACAAATGAGACCATTGTAAAAATAAATAAACAGAAACTTCATTTAAAATGGAGTCAAAGGCTGGAAGATAGCAGTGCCACACATGTCACTCAACGCACAGTGCTGATCCCACCAGGAAGAGATGTACCTTGCATCTCCAATAGGTACATCTGTTCTATACTACTTCATTACCTCAGCAGGAGGAAGTAACAGTCTTCGTGGCCAGTAACATGCAGCCAATGGAAGACTACAGTAACCCAGACAATGAAAAGTCACTATAATTTAAACTTTTAGTTTCCTCCAGTGGCCTTTTCATTTACAACAGTCCTCTTCAAATCCATAAAAGAGCCTTCCTCTCTTATGTTTCTCTAGATTTGCATATGTTTCACCACTAGATGGTAGGCCACAAACTGGAATTTCTTGTTGTTGCCAAATAAACCTATTTTGCTAGAGAAATATCTGTCTGTCTATTTGGTAAAAGTCCAGACCACATTTCTGAGCCTTTGGTGTAGGTAGGGAAGGCCCTAAGAGTGAGTTCTGGCCAATGAATTGTGAGTGGAAGTGAAGTGGGTTTCTTCTGGGTTGAGATAGTAATGAGCTAGTGGCCTTCCCTGTCCTCTTCCTCTTCTCTCTTCCAAGTGACCTATGTTTTTAGATGGAAGAACCAAAATATAGAGAAGAAACCTATACATAAGACTGCAATATGACAAAGAAATAGGTTTTTATTGTGTTAAGCCCCTGAGATTTCAGTGACTGACGTGGCAGCTAGGACTACTTATCCTGACTGATTTAGATTCCCTTCTCTTCTCCTTTCTCCCCCACAAAAGAATCATAAAAATTATCTACTAAACAAATAATATTGTTAGGGTCAATATCCTCTAAGTTTGGGAAATAGTCATCAGATGGAATACAGTTTTATAACATTTCATTTATAGAAAGGTTTCTTGAATGATTTGTGAAATCATGTTTATACTATCATGTGATTATTTATCAGGACCCATTTTATCTACAACATACACTGAGCTCTATACCACACTTACAAATAATTATTTGGATATGAGAACTTTAATACAAGTACATTTTGTAATCGGGAGAAAATGTGTGAATATAGAACTTCTTTCTATTTAAATGATTGCATGGAATGGCTCCCCTATCACACTATACACATAAAAAAGTCTTCAAACATCATTTCTTTTCCTAGAAGACCAGAACTTCTACTTTCTTTCTAAGCTTTTCTATACATAAAGGCAATAAAATGTTGTATGTCTGCGATGTTTTTTTCTCAAGCAAAATATGTATTTCTTCTCTAACTACTCTATACTTGAATGACTTTCTATTCCTGATAATGCCTATACCGTTTCATCCAAAAGCTTTATAACTAGAAAGAAACCAGATAAATGTAAACCAGTAACAAGGGTAACTTTTCTATTCCTTAATTTAGTAATAACAATATCATAAAATTTTTCCCTTCAAATGTCCCCAAGTATTATATGAATCACTTATTTTCATTTCGAGTATTTATATTTCAATTAAAATGACATAGTTAATTCTTCTTATACATCATTTAATTTGGTTCCATGTGCTCCCAGAAATAACAAGCATATCTAAAAGAAGAGTAGCAAGGGAACAAATAACAAATATTTTCTCAAGGTTGCTTCTGGGACAAGTTAAACAGTGACTATCAAAGCAGACAACAGACTGGCCTCAGGGTAAGGCATTCTTGATAATAACTACTTGTGGGTGGCTATGGCATGAACCCTTTAGAAAGGGCATAATCTTAAAAATTAGAGAACTACAAATTTAAACAAACATTGACTTCTTTATACATTTTCTGATTTCCTGCATTTTTATTAGGAAAACAATACTTTCAATTATCAACATGGGTGATATTTTGTAAGCTCTGAGTTGATAAAGGTTCTTGCAGTTAAGTTGCCAAAAAAAGTCATCCAGATGCCCTTGCTTATTTTCATCAACATCATCTATTTTCATCCTTTTTCTATGTTGTTCTGACAGTCTAAAAATATATTCGAAAACAATTAAAACTGCTTCACCCTTCCTGATGTTTTGATTCCCTCTCTCTTACTGTTTTCCCTTCTCTGCAATAAAACCATACCATTTCTTTAAATGAGAAGAGCACAGTGATATCAAGCACTGACAATTCATTTCTTAAAGGGCATTCAATTTTCACACTAAATGAGTTGTTCTGAGGATGAGAGTACAGTTCAAGTTATGTGGCAAATGGAACTGATGAAAGTGAAAGAAATTCATAGGGAGAGAAGACAGGAAAAAAAAAGGAAAAAAGTGAATAGCTTATGTTCAGCATACAATATAAATAAAGAAAATAAATGCTGGCTGCATTCCTGGTGATTTTCTGTTTCAAGGACACATCAACCACCACAATTACAGTTTGCATCACACCCGTGCCACATACCTATGAGAGACTTCTTTCCAAAAAGATATTGGTAATTTGACAAATTTGACAAATACCACTATCCAATTATTACTATCCAATAAATGATAATTTTAATCTGTACTAATGACAAAGCTTGAAGCTGGGTACTATATTAGTTTTTTGAAAAATATCCCATCAAGGAACTGGATTCTATGATGTGTCACCTTCAGTGCTAAGGAAAAAGTAAATCATTGTGTGCTGGAATTTCTGGGTGCAGCCTGGCATATCCGTATGAAGTCAGTGATCCAGGCATATTTTACAAGGGTTTATTCCAAGTTTGTCTAACCTCTGGCCCACCGGCCACGTGTGGCTCATGTTGGCTTTGAATGCAGACCAACAGGAATTTGTAAACTTTCTTAAAACATTATGAAAATTATGCATGAACCTATTTTTAGCTCACCAGCTATTGTTAGTGTTAGTGTATTTTTATGTGTGGCCTAAGACAATTCTTCTTCCAGTGTGGCCCAGGAAAGCCAAAAGATTGTCCACCTCTGGTTTATAGTATATTTCCAAGAGGGAACCTCTTTTTTGGCAATGTACTCTGCCATGAAGTTATTTATTTCAATTCTTAGATATAGAAATAGACTAGGTAGGGCCAGTTTATTTTGTAGTACTGGTTTTTAGTCATTGTTAGTAACGTAAAGTGGATCAACTTAGAACAAGTTTGAGTGATTCAGAATGGATCCAAGATCCTATTAGAGGCATCTGATACTTAGCAAAATGATCAAAAAGAGTATTGCATGTATAATTCAGGGCTGTAATGTAAATAGAGAAGTTGCTGCTTAGGATGGACATTTAGGATTGGCATTAAGATCTGGAGAGGTTTTTGACTGAGTGTGTCAAGACGGTACATGAGAGAGGCTTGCATGATGAGCAAGAGAACCCAGTTCCTAAGCAGCTGACAGTGGTTTTAAAAACATTCCTTCATTGATTCCTCCTTGAAATGTAATCCAGTCAGTGAAATAAAAATCTCCTTGCACTTGAGTCTTATTTGTCATAATTATGCATCTTCAGGGTTTCATAATGACCAATTTAATCACTTTGCCGTTTAGAGGACGCTAACAGCCAATCATGATAATAGGTTTGGTATTTGGGAGAAACCATTTAACGCCCAAGAGCCCTTATTCTGAGCCTCTTGATGCTACTTCAACTTGACAGGCAGCTTCTGATTAGCACACGTCGCAAAACCTTTAGTAAAATGCTCATTTAAAAAAAAATAAATGCTGTGACCTAGTACTAGGCACAATGGCTTGCAAACAAGGTCACCAGGTGAGAAAAGTTTTCTCCAAAATGTTTATTCTCTTCCTAGACATTCATTATAATAACAGTCTGAACGCACCAGTCAGCTTGTACTTAGTTCCTCAGGAATTCCAAATATGCTTAGTTCTAATTGCCTGCTGATAATGAAGCAGAACTTCTAAGACAACTCTGCCCCTGTCATTGAGTGATACTGGGGAAGTCACAAGCTATGTCCACCTGAAACTTAACACTTTCGCTTCATCAACAGCATTCTCCAATAACTTGTCACTCTTACATGATGAGAAACAACACAAAATCGTAGGGCATTTGTTCTCCATCTACAGTGGACATAAAGAGTACCAGGAGAGTGGGCTTTAAATGTAGATTCCTGAGACTTATCCTCAGAGGATCTTGTTTATTAGGTATTGGGTGGCTCCATGGAACTTCATTTAACAAGCACCCCAGTGATTTTGATATAAGTAGCCCCAGATAATATTTTGAGAAATGTTGTATAAGGCCAACTACTGGTAGATTGGGTTCTATAGGGTAAAGACATCTCAGCATTTTACCTAACTTAAGCTTGTTCAACTTGCGGCCCACAGGTCACATGTAGCCCAGGATGGCTTTTGAATATGGCCCGATACAAATTCATAAACTTTCTTAAAACATCATTAAAATTATGCATGAACGCTTTTTTTTTTTTAGCTCATTGTCTATCATTAGTACTAGTGTATTTTATGTGTGGCCCAAGACAATTCTTCTTCCAATGTGGCCCAGGGAAGCCAAAAGATTGGACACCCCTGATCTAAATGCACTGATAAAATCATTTTCCTTGTTTTTTCTGCCTATGCCTCCATTTCCTCTAAAGTTCAAGTACATTTATTTCATTGGAAGAAAAGAAGGTAAAAAATACAGAGATTTTGTGTTTGCATAGCATGAGTGTAAAAATGAAGAGCGATTAGGCTTTGGAAAGCTTTGCCAAGGTCATGACTCACATTATAGTGGTTTGAATACAAGATGTGAGTTCATGTACCATCTATGAAACTTACTAGATTTTAGTTACTTAACCCCTTAATCCTCAGTATCCTCATTTGTAAAATAAAAATAGTAACATATATCTCATAGAACTCTATAAAAATTAAATAGAAATATTGCAATCATCAAGGGACCAGAAAGAAACATTAATATCCTCAATATCTTTACCTATCTGGGAAAAGAAAAATGTGGTTTCTAGCCAATATCTCTAACCTAGTCTTCCTATAGGGAAAGTAAAAGTAGCAACGAACCAGGGAAAAAAGTGCGATTTAAAGTGAGACAGGTTGCAACTCTGGAAGGACTACCATGGAATGGCCCTGCAGGTGGCTAAATGTGCTGAGGTTGGCCCATGCCCAGCAATGCTGCTCCAAACTCAGATGGCAGGAATAAGGCAGTGCCATGCTCTAGGTGAAGCAGGTCATGTGCTACTGTCTCCTCTGTCCCACCCACATCTGCTCTTGCATATGCTACTAGATTTTATTTTTTTTTATTAATCACAAATAGCCCAGTGTCTTGTTCTGAAAGGGGACAGGTGAATAGCATGGCTGCAGGCCCTAAGTTGTTTTCCTTGCCATCAGTGTGGTTTGAGGAGAAAATGTACATCATACACAATTTTGTTATGGCCTACTTTACAAAGTCTGTTAGCTGAAGAATAATACTTTGGGCTGTTGTTTTTAACAGATGAGATGAATTTAGCTCCCAGCTCTAACTTTGCACTGGCATTAGCCTAGTGGGACATAGATGGCGACCCAATCACACTGACTGCCTGAGCCCTCTTGCCATGACAGCTGTAGTTAATGTGGGCCTCTAGGTGGGCGAGGGTGATGTAGTGATGATTCACAGAATCCCAACCCTCTCCAGGGTCGACAATTTATTTATTTATTTGATTTTGCTGCTGTGTCTTCTGGTCTTCTTGCTTTATAGTTTTGAAGATACATGTTTGGGCTCCTACAAGTGAGCAGGATGAACAAAGTCACCCTGCTTCCTCTATCACAGGATTAAAGCCAGTGTACAAATTAGCTGATACCACTGAGTAGGTCTGGCCACTTGAAACTTCAGAGAAGAGTCTTCTCATATAATGCCAATAAATATAAAAAGATTTATTTTGCAAAATGTTTCTTCATAGAAAACTTTTCAAAAATCCGTGTATTTATTGTACTGATGGCCTTCCTTTATGGAGGTCTATGTTGTAATGTTGACATAATTATAGAGCTGAGTAA